>BQNB010119597.1:4991-20787 GCA_026074375.1 Tanacetum coccineum
TGGAAGGTAGATATCTTTGTAGAAGAGAAAATGGATACCATTATACATGCTCCCTATAGATCGTTGCTCCCCTTTTTTCCAAGGCGGGGATCCATGGGTCAAGAGCATTACCATCAAGGTGTTCTTGGCTACAACTAGCAATAAGCAAACACAAAACAACACAAGCAACAAACATATACACATGTTCAAGTCCAACATGAGTTAGCTTACCATTTGAAAACTTGGAGACATGGATAAGTACAAGTATGGATTATTGTGACTTTGTACATTGTTGCTAGTGTTTTGAAAGGCTCAAGGCGCACTAAGGCGCAAAGGGCTTATGGAGCCTTGAGGCGAGGCGCAGATCAAGGCGCGGGCTTCATGAATATGAGTCGCATTAAATTGAAGTAAATTATAATAGTTTAGGCGAAAATTTATAGATTAATGACGACTTAAATAACACTAAAATAATTAATGTATCTAAAAAAATTGAATAGTTAAACCAAAAATATCAAGCAATGTATCATATTCATGGCATGACGAGATTACGTTATCTTATGCGTAAAATAGAGGGAGGAGTCTGTATATGCAGACACTTGAATTAAACGACCAAACACTCAAATTGATTGATTTATTTAGTTTCTAGTTAGTTTCTAGGTAATCTATTATTAACATATGAGGGCGATGAATGTTAAATTCGAAAAGAAAGTTTCAAAATCCATCACCTTTCCTAGGCGCGCCTAGGCTCAAGGCTCTAAATCCCAAGGCTCTGCGCTTTTTGTAAGCCTTGTGCATGTGCGGAGCCTCGATCTGAAAAAATCCCTAGAGCTTGAGCCTTAGAGCCTAGGCGCGCCTTAAGGCGCGCTTTTTGAATCTATGGATACCATAAATAAATAAATAAATAAAGGAAAACACAACCATCATCTTCAACCTTGAAACAAAACTTGTAAGGAGCATCATTGATAGGGTTTTGTGTTTGTTGAGCTTGCACTTCAATTGCCGATTTCACTAAACTCATAAACACAAAGATAACGGCAAAACACCTGTTGAAATATATGAAATTATAATGATATAAGCTTAAATTTCAAAAATTATGATCCTACTTTTCTGTGTAATCACAATTTCCAACTTTTTGCGCGACTACTTTACAAATGTTGAGCCTACCGCCACACAGACTCAAATCGATCAAAATCCTCTCCTTCAGATACTCCTACGCTTGAAATAAAAAATGGATCATAAGCACTTTTGTTTATACACGTATATATACAATGTGGTCTTTGAGGATGGGCAAAGTGAGCGACTGCCAAGACTCAAACATTTTGAAGGCCCAGATTCAGTTGATTCGCAAGAATATATAATAGATAATTTGGATAATTCACAAGAAATATATAACATATAATTCGCAATAAATATATAATAGATCAATAATGATAATTTGGATAAAATCAACTACATGTATTTTATTGAAGGTTTTCCATCAACGAATCCTATAAATTAGTGATAACAAGTTTTAAAAAATCGTGCTTCGCTGCGGCGAGTTTTGTTAAAAAAAATTGTTTAATATCAGAAGATAGTTATTTTTTTCTAAAAAGTTTTTGAAACTCGCGCTTCGCTACGATGAGTTTTAGCCTGTGTTGTTGAGGACTTTGAGTCATCTGGCATATAGAACTTGATTGTGACATAGTGTTATCGAAACATGTAGTTAGAATGCAAATTTGGACACAGCAAGATGAAAGGTATGTGATGCACATAAATGATAACCAACAATGTACAACTATCTTGACCAAACAACGTGTTGTCATTAAAAATGATTAAAGGATTTGAACATATGTGAATATCTTGTCAATTCGATTAACCATTGTGGCCAAAGAGTTCTTTCCTTAACCTCAAACAAATTTGAGTTCTAATTTAAACTTCAAAGAAACAATATAAAGACATAAAATATAAACTGAAACTTTCATGTATCATGTCTGATATTTCTATTAACCATTGTAGTGCCTTTGAATAATAGAATGATGTTACTTTCGTATCTTCTGACAAAACTACAAATTAGTTGAACAGCCATTCTGCTATAGTCTACTTAAATTGAACCAAATGCTATAATGTTTTTGGTCCAACATGGTTCTGACTATAACTTGGTTGAAGCGCGAATAACCATTTATGAGCTCGAATTTGGTAACACTACTGGAGGGGTATACAAATGCTTACGCTCCTGCAAGAAATGCTCATGTTGCAACTGTTGTCGATTTTGCTGCTGCAACCCTTTCAAAATACAACCCCGGTTAACCAGTTTGCACACGCACCAAGTTTAGAAAAGTGTTATATAGTATAAACTCTAAGAACACTTCTGTTACATAAAGTACATTCATTTCATCGGTATCATACTTCAAATCAATTACACACTTACATAGCTCGTATAAAATCATATGATCAAAGCAATCAAACAGGCTACCTATAATGAATACGTATATATGTGGAAGAAACACCTACCATTAGCATCAACATTTCTACTTTATACATACGCAACCTCTACCTTATCTAAACAAAAGACTAAAAAAACAAAACCATACCACAATCGTCATCATCGTCAGAATCCCAATACGGAGGCGACGTTGAAGCAATCCTATTCTCCACTGAGCTAAAGGTTCCTAACTGAAAATGCACAAATCAGACTACCATATGAAAATACTCAGCATGTTATTTATTTTGATTTTAGCGCTACATAACCTGATAAGTTTGATTTTGCAAACAATACAAATGCATTCATTACTATCTGAACTGTAACATAATCGATAATGCATAGAAGCTTATTTAAGTTTATATATATAACTGAGCTCAATTTAAAGACAAGAGGAAGTGCATATGTTGTGTGTTAACATTCCTTTATGCTATAGTTTCTGTAGTGCTCAGATTTAGTCTACAACATCAGTTACACAACTTAAGAACTAACACATCTAAGTAGAGAGACACAAATTGTAGCAAAGGAAGTACATTAGTATATAGTATTAACCAAAAAAATGAAATTATATAATGCAACTAAACCATTTGAGTAAAATATAAATAATAAAACTTCCATTCAGTGGCTTTCAATTTCAGTGCAACAAAATAATGTACATTAAATAGATTTTGAGAAATGTACGAAAATGTTTTAATCACAAATTTGTTTTAAACAATAATTAGCTATCACTACCTTGATAAAATTGAAGCTCAAATCTGGAAACACATCCAACTTTCATATACTCTCCCAACAAAATTTGAAGAAACAAAGACATGTATTTCCGATCCAATCCAACAATTCTCAACGGAAACACTCAGTACCACGACACACTACTATCCAAACAATAAATAGTATCAAACAAACAGCAACATCAATAACAAGAACAACACAAACTTGACAACACCACTTATTTCGTATAGTTTGAGTACTCGATCTACTCATCGAGCTCACTTTTTTACTCACAATACCATCCACATATCCACTTTTATTATCAAGATCTATACTCCAAGAATCCACCTTAGCACCACCCTTATCTCCTGACTTCCTATGCACGCCTTTCTATTTTCTCTAACAGAAAACACATGATTCCTCGTCTTTCTCTTTTCTTGCTTACCAAACCTCCCCAACAAAGGAGCTCTCGCTGAACCCACACTATCATCCTGACAATTACTATCACTTCCATTATAAGGTGACGGTGTACTCTTACTCTATCTACACGTATTACTCTCCTTATCCAAAGACGCAATCAAACGTCGTACAACAAGCTCTATATTTTCTTGCACCACATCTAACTTAAGCCCCGACCCGCTTCTCTTCGACCCTTTTTCGTAACTTTTTAAACTCGTCTCTAAAACACTTCAAAACCTCGAGCTTTTCAAAGCCACCAATCCCCTCATCAAAAATAGCAAAAAACAAAACATTTCCATCCTCAATCAAAAACCCAAAATTTTTCTTACACGTGGTCTAAAAATACCACGGTTTCTGCATCTACCATTGCTACCTCTTTGACACTCATAGTTTCTACGGCTGTGAAATGGTTTTCTTCACTTACTTTTGTTGTATTAGAAACAGGCATATCCTTGGCAGACTTCGTTCGTTCTCATCGTTAACGGTAGAAGCTTCTGTGGAAACTAGAAGGGGCTTGAATAGTTTATCGGTTAATTGGCGCTTTAAAACTTTGTTTATAAAAATGTTTGATTCGAGTATATATGTGATATCAACCAACGATATGAACAACCAATATATCTAACTACTTATAATTCAATCACAACACAAACAATAAATAAGGAACGTAAATAAGAGATAAGAGATAGAACAATCAAACCACATCACCGAGAATTATAGTGGTTCGGCTACGAAGCTCTTCTTCGCCATACTCATCCGACTTGAGATTTCACTATGTCAACAAGCTCTCTTCAGGCGGAGAAAACAGTTTACACGTCGCTTATGTTGTTTTTCGATACTAAGCTAAATGTCAAGTCCTAATCTTAGCTAGAACCAATCTATACCTTCACTATCGTATTTTAAGAACTAAAATACTAACCGACACACAATCTACCCTTCCAGATTTATACACTATCCGAATTTACACAATCACATAAGATCAAGAAACTAGAGGTTTGGATCTAGAAGAAGATAGAAGAAATCACTAATCTATAACACTTTGTTTCTTGGCGAATACGAGTGTTCTTCTCTTGCACTTGATAGAAGAGGGAGGAAGAAGAAAAGATTAGATCACTTGAAACAAGATTAAACTTAGTTAGTGATCAAGAATTTTAAAGAGAGAAAGAAGATTTTAGTGAGAGAAAGAAGACTGAAAACACTATACAAAGAGGTCTAATATCTGCAAAGGAATAGTGTAGTATTTATAGCTAAGATTAGGTAACATCTCTTGTGGACAGTTCCGACGGTCCCAAATATATCTAGGGGTCGTCCTGCCTATTAGGGGGCCGCCTCTAGGTAGACGCTCTTATTTTTGTCTTTTAGTGGGGAAGGTTAAATCTGGTGTGGAAGCTTTCATTTTGGGAGGTAATCCAATTTGAATTTAATAATTTAATAAAACATTTCATTTAATAGATAAAAAATATTTTGTATAATTTTTATTTTTTGTAAAAATACATTAGTAGAAATAAAATGTTAAGAAAAAAATATTTTTCTGATCACCATCATGTTTAAATGATGTTGAATTATACATACTTTAAGTGAATTACCGCACAATAGAAGTTTTAACATATAAACATTTAAAGCGTTTATTTTTTATTGTCGACGTTTTTACATTTAGTGTCATCTTTCTCCAAATATAGACTATCCAAAATATAAATAACGTTATTAGATATCAATTTGTATTAACAGCTTCTGATACTCTTTACGTTTATTAAGCTAGCTGAGTGTTTTTCCCGTAGCTGGAGGTGTTTGACTTCACAGTTTAGCATGTTTGCCGGGGTCTGGTCCCGTACGCTGCAGTTTGTAGGATGGTCATGAACTTGACAAATCATCGTGCAATTTGCTAAACTATTAAATATTAGTGAGCATGAAATAAAAGGTGCAAATTAAGACGTGAATATCCCAGGATTATACGCAAAACATATTATCTGATTTACTTTTATATCACCGTTAACCCACTTTTTATCATTCATTTAGGTCATTTTACTTCATTTTATGTTCACTCAAGCCATTGTACTTCACATTATGCAACTTACTTGACTTGGTCTTTACACTATTAATATAAAATCTGGCTTGGAAAGCCATAAACTTGTTTATGCATTCACTTGGAATCTTGTCGTTTTTTGGGCAGATAAGCCTAAGTTGATGGCATAGGTTGTTTGGCAAAATCCAATCACTCAAGATAAGTGAAATTAAAGTTAATTTTTTTAAATTTTGGAAGTTAAGAGTTTCAACTTACCACCACTCAAAATTTGAACAACTATCTTCATTGTTACATTTGATAGCATATAAACCTAACAAATATTACGAATTCCAACTATAAGAAAGATAAGAGAAACAGGTTATACCGAGTTGTTGATGTGACCAGACTCAACCTTAACTTGTTCATTACCTTTACTGTTCACTATACTATCTGAACTCGCCAGTTTACAGAGTTGAAAAAACAGGGTGTTTAGTGGTTGGTCGTCAAAATGAGATGATACCAATATTTATTACTAAAAGACCAGTAACATAAAATTACATAAAAAGTAACTGTGAATAACTAGACACTAACCTCGGTTCAAAGACGCACACACAGTAAAGATGTAAACATAAAATTCTATAAATCAATGATTAATCGTACTACCATTGACAAAAACATAATATGTATGAACTAAGATACTTTGTAGACCAACAAACATGACAATACTTGGTTTGTTTTTCTTGGTGTGTGAAAGACGGCTTCTGAGGATCTAACATCTTGTAAATCTCGCTAAATGCAACCTGAAAAAATGGATAAATGATTATGAAATGGAAAAAAGTTGTATAAAATCATGTTGCAAATATCTTGTAGAATATCAATAATCACACATAAACTATAAGAGAAGGGAAGAGAAAGATTGGTGGAGGTGTTCTTGATATATCTTGAAAGGATTTATTTTACACACTTGTAACACACACTCACACACTCTCTCTATGAGAAGAGTTTTCTTTATATAGTCAAAGAACCCGGGTTGGGCCTTACTTGGGCTCCCTTAGGCCAAGTCTTGGGATATTACAATATTTAGCCTAACGAACTAGCTTATCGAACTAACTATTACATGCTTAATATTGTCTAACTATTACAAGACTCGTGAGATTGATATTGATCGTCACTTCACTAAAACTGAATTCCTAACAATATCCCCCTGAGAGACGATCGTTGAGATCTCATTAATGATCAACACTTTCTGAATTCCTAACAATCTCCCCCTAAGGGGTGATCATAGAGATCTTTCTTTGTGACATTGATCTTTGATCTTTTAATCTTCTTGTCTTGATCTTGAGTCTTGTTCATGTAATAGATAAGCTATTTCCTTTGTTCCAATCATGCGCTTGTGATCTTGATCTTTTCTTTGTCTTTTGACGTTGCCTTTGAGATCTTTCATCATTACTTGCCTTGAATGCATCTTGATTTGTAATCTAATGATTGGCTTGATGCATTTGACCAACATACTCATACTTGTCTTGAAAGCTAACAATCTCCCTTATTCTAGACCTTTTGACTTGATCATAATCTTAATGACTTTGAGGGAGTTTTTTTATTATCAGAGTTGCGGAAGTGTATCTTTATTTGTTCTGAGCTTTCATCTTTGACACTTAAATCTTTAATGCTTTGAGTATGAGTATGTGGTTATGAATTCGAAGAAGCTGGAAGGAGGTGTTTGCACCGTCGTCGGTACCTGCATTTAACCGGTTAGCAATAAAAACAGACATGGACAAATACGGCTTTGTCATTTGTCAAAGTTCGGTTGTGTTAACCTCCGGTTTCCCGTTTTATAGTATAAATATTGTACCTGTGATCAGGTAGATTTAAAGAATCTCATTGATAGGGTTTCTAGCTATACCAGCTTGTTCTCATTACCGAAACGTCTCAAAGCAGACAACACGATAAAAGTGAATCACTAAATTAGTATTTCAATGATTGAGTCGTCAATTCATATACTAGATCACATTGGATTTCTAATTTACACAAGTTTGATTCGTAAAGAATCTTACAAGTCACCTACCGCAATGTTGTTTGATGTTGACACTGGAAGAATTTTCATTCGTCACTGTGAAATACTAAAGAGTATCACTCTGAATGTTTTGGCAAGATCTGATGATAATGTGTAGGACTCTTTGTTACAACTTGTGTTCTTTATTGTGAACAAGAAGTGTATTTTTTGAATTGTGTCCTAACAAGATTTGTAATTTGATCTCTTTTGGCTCTAGACTCAATAAGTGCGTTTTGGTTTTGGTGATCGGAGGCTGGAGCTGACTGTCACCTTTTTAATATCAACATTTCTCGGAGTGAGAAGTCAATACATGATGTGTTTAATCTCTGTGAGAATTAAAACAAGATTCTTTTGAGAGAACCTTGAGTGGCTGGGAAGGGTTGTGCATTGCATCACTAGGTCCATGATGTCTTGTCTTTAATACCAAATATCATCTTTTTGATATCCGATAGATTATGTATTTACCCAGTTTTTGCCTAAAGTCTGAGGAGGGCTTCTTTCTTTTCACCCTTTATCTTTACATTTCTTTTCATTCTTCAACCCCTTCAATGTTTACCAAGACGTCATTACTAGCACCTTGTTGTGATTGTTCCAGTGCTAGCTCATGCCTTAGTCAACATTATTCCCATATTTTCATTCAACTTCATCTTTCCTAAGGACTTCTAATTCTATCTAATGGAATATCCTTGGGTAGATCCCTTCGGTTCTGGTTAGATCGAAGGACGTATACCTAACCTTAGCCACCTTATGACTTCATCACCATCGTGAATTAGTTGGTTGTTGGGTATAAAGATCAAAACCATAAAACCATTTGAAAATCAATCAAAGTACTTGTCATAAAACCGTTTAGTACTTTGACAGTTTCATCTTTAAGAAATGCCCCCTACACATGTGCATCATAAATGAAATAGTTTTGCACAAGGAGGAAAGAGTTATGCACTTGAGTCAAAGACGATCACATTTTAATCCAATTTTCTCCCCCTCAAAAATAGCATACCATATGATGTTTTTGATATCAATGGAATAAAATGGCTTAAAAATATCAATCTAACTAAAAAAAAAAAACATATTAAACTAAAAATAAAAAAAACTAAAAAAAAAATAAGATAAAAAAAACTAAAACTAAAAATAAATAAATAAAAACTAAAAAAAAGCGCAAGAAAAAAAAATATAAAAATAAATAAACAAAAAAAAAAAATAAGAACTAATAAAAATCTAAAAACTAAAAAATCTAAAAAAAAAAAAAAAAAAACTAAAAAAAAACTAAAAAACAAAAAAAAAAAAATAAAAAAATACTAAAAAAAAAGAAAAAAAAAAAAAAAAAACTAACATAAAAAAAAAAATCTAAATAAAAAAAATAAAAAAAAAAATATAAAAAAAAAAAAAAATTAAAAATAAAAGATAAAACACCAAAATAAAAAATAAAAAAATTGAAACTAAACAAAAAATAAAAAAACTAAAAAAAAACTAAAAAAATACTAAAATATAATTAAAAAAAAAATCTAAAAAACTATAAAAGAAAAAAAAACTAAACTAAATTAAACTAAAAATAAAAAAAAAAAAGAAAAAAACTAAATAAAAAACTAAACTAAAAATAAAAATACTAAAAAAACTATAACTAAAAAACTAAAAAAACTAAAAGCTAACTAAAATAATTAAATCTATAAAAAAAATAAACTAAAAAAAACATAAAAAGAATAAAAAAAAAGATAAAATCAAAAAAAAAATATAATCTAAAAAAAAAGAGAATCTAAAATAAAAAACAAAAAAAAAAAATATTAAAAAAAAATAAAAAAAAAAAAGTAAAAAAAAAAATAATAAAAAATATAACTAAACTAATAAAAAAAAATAAAACTTATAAAGAAAAAGAAAAAAAAAAATAAAAAAGAAAAAAAAAAAAAAAATAAAAAAAAAAAAATGAAAAAATAAAAAAAAAGAAAAAAAAATAAAAAAATCAAAAAAAAAAAAAAAAATAAAAAAATATATAAAAATCTAAAAATAAAAGAAAATAAAAAAAAACTACAAACTACTAAAAAAAAAAAAAAAACTTAAAAAAAAACAATAGAAAAAAAAAAAACTAAATAAAAAAAAACAATAAAAAAAACTATAAAAAAAAAAAAAAAAAATAAAAAAAAAACAAAAAAAAAAAATAAAAAAAAAAAAAAAGAAACAAAAAATAAAATAAAAATAAAAATCTAGTCTAATAATAAAAAACTATAAAGAAAAACACAAGAAAAAAAAAAATAACAATAAAATAATAAAAATCTACTAAAAAAAAATAAAATATAAATCTAAAAAAAATAAAATATAAAAAATAAAAAAACTAAATGGGGGGACTAAAAAAAAAAAAAAAACAAAAAAATTAATCTAAAATAAAAAATCTAAATAAAAAAAAAAAATCGTATGAAAAATGGGAATAAAAAAACTACAAAGGCTAAATATAAAAATCTATAATACTAAAAAAATAAAAAAAAACTAAAAAATAACTAATAAAAAAAAAAAAAACTTACTAAAAAAAAATGAAAAATCTAAAAGAACTAGTTAAAAAAAAAAAAAAAATAAAAAACTAAAAAAAAATAACTAAAAAAAAAAAAATAAAAAAAAAATAAAAAAAATTAAAAAAAAAAAAAAAAAAAAAAAAAATAAAGTAAAAAAAAAACTAAAAGAACTAAAAATAATATCATATAAAAATAAAAAATAAAAAAATACTAAAAAAAAAAAAATAAAAAAAAAAAAAGACTAAAATAAAAAAAAAAAAAATATCACTAAATGAAAAAAAAACTAATCTAAAAAAAATATAAAAAAAAAATAAAAAAAACTAAAAAAAAAAAACTAAAAAAAGAGAGAGAAATATAACTAAAAACTATAAAACCCTAATAAAAAAAAAACTAAAAAAAAAAAAAAAATAACTAATATCTAAAAAAAAAACTAAAAATAAAAATAAAAAAAAAAAAAAATAAAAAAAAAGAAAAACTAACAATACTAAAAAAAAAAATAAAAAATAAAGAAAAAAATCTAAAAACTATAAAAGAAAAAAAATAAAAAAAAAATAAAAAAAAAAAAAAAAAAAAAAAAAAAAAAAAAAAAATAAAAAAAAAAACTACTAAATAAAAAAAAAAAAAAAAATAATGACTAAATCTAAAAAAAAAATAAAATAAAAAAAAAACTAAACTAAAAAAAAAATTCTACTAAGTAAAATAAACTTAAACTAAAAGAACTAAAAATAAAAAAAAAATATAAAAAAAAAAAAAAAAATAAAAAAAAAAAAAAAAAGAATAAATAAAAAAAAAAAAAAAAACAAAAAAAAAAGCTAAAAAAATAAAAAATATAAACTAAAAAAAAAAATAAGAAAAAAACTAATTTAAATCTATCTAATAACTAAATAAAAAAAAAAAAAAAAAAAAAAATAATCTAAAAAAAAAAAAAAAAAAAAAAAAAATTAAAAAAAAAAATAAATAAAAAAAAAAAAAAAAAAACTAAAAAAAAACCTAAAAAAAAAACTAAAAAAAGAATAAAAAACTAAAAAACTATAAAAAATAAAAAAGATAAAAAAAAATCTAAAAACTACTAAAATAACTATAAAAAAATCTATAAATAAAAAAAAAAAAACTACTTAAAGAAAAATATTATAAAAAGAAAAATAAACAATCTAAAATACTAAAAAAAAAAACTAATAAATAAATATATATAAAAAAAAAAAAAAAAAAAAAAAAACTAAAAAATAAAAAAAACTAAAAAATAAAAAAAAAAAAACAAAAAAAAAAAAACTAAAAATTAAAAAAAAAAAAAAAAAAAAAAATCTAAAAAAAAATAAAAAAAATTAATCACAAAAAAAAGAAAATATAACAAAAAAAAAAAAAAAAAAAAAAAAATAAATAAAAAAAAAAAAAATAAAAAAAAAACTAACAAATACTAATAAAAAAACTAAAAAAAAAAAATAAGAAGAAAAATCAGTAATAAAAAAAATAAAAACCTAATAAAAAAAAAAATAAAAAAATAAAACAAAAAAATAAATGTAAAATAAAAAAATAAAAAAATAATTAAAAACAAAAAATAAAATAAAAAAATACACAAAAAAAAGAATAAACAAAATCTACTAAAATAACTAAAAAAAAAAAAAAGAAAAAACAAAAAAAAAAAAAAATATAGAAATAACACAAACTAAAAAAATCTAAAAGATAAAAAAAAAAAAAAACCCTAACTAGAAAAAAAATTAAAAAAAGAAAAAAAAACTAAAAAATAAAAAAATATAAATAAAAAAAACTACTAAAATAACAAAAAAAAAAAAAAACTAAACTAAAAAATAATAAAAAAAAAAAAAAACCTACAAAAAAAACTAATCTAAAAACATAAAAAACTAAAAAAAGAAACATAACAAAAAAAAAAAAAAAAAACTAAAATAAAGAAAAAAAAAAATAAAAAACTATAACTAGAAAAAAAATAAAAAAAAAAAAAAAAATCTAAATAATAACAAAAAACTAAAAACTAAAAAAAACTAAAAAAAAAAAATCTAAAAAAAAAAAAAAAAAAAAACTAAAAATACAAATAAAAAAAAATAAAAAATACTAAAAAAAAAAAAACTACGTACATCTAAAAAAAAAAAAAAAAAATAAAATATAAAAAATAATAAAACTAAAAAAAAAAATCTAAAAGATAAAAATAATAAATAAAAAAATATTAAATAATTAAAAAACAAAAAAAAAATTAAAAAAAATAAAAATAAAAAAACTAATTAAATACTATGGAAAAACCTTAAGCAAATTTATTAGGGAAACGACAAACAGACATGAGGAAACACCAATATGACCAAGAGATATGAGCTTTAATGGATGCTGCCATTAGAAACTAAGGAACATCAATTAAAACTTTAGAGATCGAAATTGGGAAAATAAGCAAGGTACTACAGGAAATAGGATTTAGAAGTTTACCAAGCTCCACTAAAACTAACCCGAGAGACCATGTCAAGTCTATCTCAACTATTGTTGAAGCTGATGCAAGCTCGATACGCCATATTGGATCACACCAATACGCCATATCACTTAGAAAGAAAGTACACTTGATGTACGAGACAAGAACTAACGACAAATCTTGTATCCAAGTTTTTTGAACAATTTGCTACTGTAAAGATAAGAAGGGATCATATGGACCGTAACTTTCGGAAGCTTACTCTTGTGGAGCTACACATATCAATAAATCCATACCCCGAAAGGAGAAAGACCCATGGAGTTTCACATTACCTTGCTTTATTAATAATGTTTACTTTGATAATTCCCTTGCTGACTTAGGAGTTAGCGTTAGTGTTATGCCTCGCTCGACCTACCTTTACCTAGGATTAGGCAAATTAGCTCACACTAAGTTGACAGTTGAATTAGCAGATAGGACTGTGAAATATCCAAAAGGAATTATTTGAAAACATGCTAGTAGGTATGGGTAAATTTGTTTTCCTATAGATTTTATAATCCTTGATATACTTGAGGATATCAAAGTGCCCTTGATCCTCGGAAAACCATTTTTGTCTACCGCCCATGCTAAGATTGATGTTTTCAAAAGGAAGATTACTTTGAGGGATGGAAAAGAGAAAATAGTTTTCAAAAGTATTAAACATGCTAGTAGTTTAATTAAGAGGGTCTACATGTTAAGCTTAAGAGAAAGAATGAACTTGATTTAGAAAAATAAGGCTAATGGGAGAGACTTTGGTGTTGAATAGATCATTAAACCCTTTCTTTGAGGATTACATAGAACTAAACGATCTTAACGAACCATTAGAGCTTAGAAGAGATCAAGTTGATGATTTAATGCCCACCATTGAGGAAGGTGAGGTAATTAAGGAATTTAGAGCTAGGAGTGATGCTAGAATGGTTAGCAAATTTTTTAGATACTCTAGTGATTGCGACTACGATAAAAAGATCCGTATTGATTGTGCCCACAACTTAAAGTTTTCTTGCATGATAGGTTTTGAATTTTTACACGCTAATTTTTCCCTATATTATACGTAAATGTGATGTCCAAAATTTTTTATAATTCCATAAGGAAGGACAAATTGGAATATAAGGGAAATAATGTAGTTGGTGCCTTAATGAACATACCTATCTTTGTTGGAAACTTTTCCTATCTTAACATATTTTATGCTAGTTTTAGAAATATGATCTTATCGTGATGAAGGAATGGGCGATGTTATTTTTGGCGAACCGTTTTTAAGAGAAGTTAGGATTAATGCAAAACGGATTGAAAGAATGATTACCATTTACAATGGTAATGAAGAAGTTACTTACCAAATGGTGCGGTCACATCCGAGGTTTAAACACCATACTAATGAACAATGCAACAAGATCTCACCATTACTGAAGGTAAGTGAAGAGGATAAGATGAATGGAATCTCGCACTCATATCAAAAGCTTAAGGGGTTCTACAAAGGAGTTTTAAATCTAAGACCCGATTTTATCCGAGTGCCGTCAATTGAAGAATGGCTCACACATGGGCATGTTAGCGTGCATGAGATGGAATGAAGGAAGCTGGAGAAAAAGTCTAACTTAAAGACTAGCTGAAACAAAAGTTCTTCCCGAGAGACAACCCGAATTATTATTTATTTTTCTTATCGATCCCTGTCTTCCCAAACATCAATACGGTGTATACCGCCCCAACCATACCTTTACGACGTATTGAATGTCTGGGACGTTATCAGTACCTTACTTTTTTTATTTGCACTTTAAACATTATTGTCAATTCTGTCAATACGGCATATTCATGCACATGATACGGCGTATTCAACAGACTGGCCTATATTTAGATACTTTTTACAGGTTTTGATACGGCGTATTCCAGTTTATAGATACGGTGTATTGGTTTCCTGTATAGTTTATTTAGCTTATTTAAATTAACCGTAGATACCCGAGATAGGATTTTGCATGTTTTTCCTATATTTTACACAGGATCTCGCTGAAAAGAAATTAACAAAGTTGGTGAAGTATCAATCATCTGGAATCCTATATGTGATTGTAGTTCATGCTGACCATACCCTCACCCCCCCCCCCACCTAACCAGGCATTCAACGCATGTTCGACACACCACAACTTCTCATAAACTCAACATGGAGAATCTACCGAGCAAAATATCATGGGAATTTATCATTCTAATTCTTTTTAATTCTCATTTTTAATGCTTTATCTATACAACAAGGACGTTTTATATAGTTCAAGGCGGGGATGAATTAGAATGTATACTTGTCCTATTTTTCACATCAAAAATGCTATAAATTATCTCAAATTCAAAAAAAAATTCAAGCATACTTATTGAAATTAAATTAATTGATACTTAACCCGCCCACAATTAACTCTTATTAGATATTGTGAGATTTAGCCTTATAATTCCATTCCAAATGTTTACCCAAATTCCCACAAAAATATGAGTGTGCTTGAGTGTATGTTGTAACTTAAAACTTGGCTTGGTATATCTATTCGAGACCATAATAATGAGTACTATGGATTTAGATGGAGTAACTTGTTTAAATTGGTAAATTTTTAGGATTACACCCAAAAAGCCTTTATATGTTGTTTTATTAACTAACTACACTGGTTAGTTAAATCCCCGTATAAACCCTTTTGTTTACTCTCATCTTAAGAGTAAGATACCCCTAGAAAAACCTATAGAGCCAATCCTTTAGGAATAACACCAACTGTTTGTTTTGTTACACCTTTACACCTTAGCCTACCTTGTTCGATTAAGTCCATTTATCTGTTGCTAGTTGCTTAAAGTGTAAAGTATGTATTTCCCGAGTCTTGTGTCAATTTTCTACCTTTGGTACGGTTGAAAAGAAATTTGCACATTGCAAATGGGAATGTATAAAGTAGTCAAAAATCATGTATTTTTACTACCAACACAATTATTGGTACGTTCGAAGAATAAATAATTATCGAAGGAATTATCTGGAGTTATTATGATCATGAAGATGGTGAAATTACACCGAGTTTCGTAGTTAGAATATGAAAAAAAAGAAAAAATTAAAAAAAATCACAACAAAAAAAAGAGAGGTGGAAAGTTCGAAGATAATCGTTTCGGAAAAGCAAAGACTGAAGGAATTATATGAAGGATAGATTATTCGTTGATACGTCTTACAAGTCAACGATGTAAAGTTTTGTATAAA
>BQNB010119598.1:0-20787 GCA_026074375.1 Tanacetum coccineum
GTATCCGACTCGAGATTTCACTATGTCAACAAGCTCCCTTTAGGCGGAGAAAACCGTTTACATGTCGCTTACGTTATTTTCAGACACTAAGCTAAATGTCGAGTCCTAATCTTAGCTAGAACCAATCTACCACTTCACAAGATATATGCACTCACAAGATCTACACTATTGGAACTACACAATATCCGAATCACACAAATACACAAGATAAATACAATAGAGGTTTGGTACTTAGAAGAAAAGAGAAGAGATCACTAATTAACACTGCGTTTTGTGATGAATACGAGTGTTCTTCTCTTGCACTTGAATGAGAGGGAAGAGATGAGAAGAAGAGATTAGATCATTTGAAACAAGATCTAAGTATGTTAGTGATCAAGAGTTTTAGTAAGAGAAAGAAGTTTTAGAGAGAGAAAGAATAGGCTGAAAAATTTCGTGCAAAGAGGAATGATTTTCAGCAAGGGGTGGACCGGTATTTATAGACAGGAAAAACCAACGGTAACTGGTGGTGGTCCCGGCGGTCCCATATATATAAGAGGGCCGCCACCTAGACTCCGCTCCCTTTTTTGTCTTTTTGTGGGGAAGGTTATATCTGGTGTAGAAGCTTTCGTTTTGGGGGGAAAATTTAAGTTTTTAATAAAACTTTTCTTTTAATTAGAAATTATTTTGTATAATTAATTTTGTGAAAATATTTTGTAAAAATGTAATGGATGAGAGAAAAGTATTTTCTTGATCACTAATCATGCTTAATGATTTGTTTGTCCATACCTTAAGTGATCACTAATCTTAGAAATGGAATTTTACGATTAATAATTTGTAAACGTTTAATTTTATCATAAACGTTTTTACATTTTGTTATTATCAAAACGTTGAGAGGTCAAAAAATATAAATAACGTTTTTTTACATTATTTGTATTAACACTTTTATTAATAATATTGAAACAAGTCATAAAAACCAATAATCTCAGTTATGATTTGAAACGCCCCTTTCCCGATTCTAAATTTGACCTTTTTTGGAAAACTTTGCGGAAGCATGAGACTAGGAATGACTTTGAGTCATTATTTAATATACTTTTTAAAACACATTACAATTAGACCTTTTAAAGTTCCATTATCATAAAGTATACTCCATAAGATTTACAATGATATAAAGAATTCAATCTAACTCTTTACGGTTTAGTTTATACGACAAAGACAAAATTGACGAAAACATTATCTGACATGAGGTTACGGCGTAACCACTATATGGTTACGCCATAACCTCATTTCACTATTTTTGTTACGGCGTAACAAAAAGATTATGCCACTACAGAAGGTCATTTTAAGCATGCAGAAACCCTTTTTTTCCTAAAACTCGACTACATTGACCGAAACTTCAAAGCGACCTTCTATAATCATTAACCAATACATAAAACATCATATTCATAATCAATTGTATTATAGCGAACGACCATAAACATATATCTTACGGGGTTACCAAACACCCCGTTTTGACCCATTTCACTTAACACGTTTCAAAGACATACATACCACACTCATCTCAATCCATTAAACTTTAACAAAAACGCATTAAACAGACACTTGACACCTTCGATTATAAGCCGTTCGTACACATCAGTTCAACCGTTCAAATCGCATCTACCGTAATTACTATCTAATATCGACAAGTACTATCCACATCTATGTCATAAATCCATGCATTACTCCCTTTCTCTTGAACCTACAAAACATAAACACTAAACGAAGCTTTCGCTTAAGTAATAAAACGCACAAACCGAAGTCATAATCACATCACACATCACAAGACATAATCTCATCCTTCATTAAACCATAGACTACTTCTAACGAACCATTCACAATACACATTAAACACATCTCATCATATCATATAAAACATAACATTACCTCCAAAGTCCAATTTAGTTTTAACCACAACCTTAAAAATCTATGCCAAACTAACCTCTATATATCCTTAGTCCAAGCTTTCTAACCAAGATTTCCTAAACCTCCAACACATCATTCACATAACACATATATGATAAAATCCATATAATAGCACATTATAACCAGTTTACTTATCTTAGCTCCAAGCTAAAAACATCAAGAACATCAACATCATCATCATCTAAAGCTTTCCTTCCTAAACCATAATTTTACGTATTAACAAGACATTATAATATGAGTTTACACAACCTATAGTTTACCCAAATTCCATCTTGAATCATCATATGGTCATATTGTCACACCCTGACAAAGGCGAAAACTCGGGAATGCAACATAATGATCAATCATAACACAAGATACAAAAATAGAGAAAACTACATTGCATAAAACTCTAAGAGCTAGAAGAACCGAACAACGCTTGAACATAACTCAACGAGATGACCCAATCGCAACTAAAATCACCTATCTCTTACAATTATTCACTACCACACAAGGGGACCGTAATCCCAAACATCTCAAATAACCGAGATTCAAACAACAAGCACGCAAGACTTTAAAACAAAATACACACTGATACTCTAAGTCTGCTATCAACAAATCACCAAACTACTCTTCTTCACTTCACCTGAAAAGATAACTCGAAAACGTCGCAATAATGTTCGGTGAGCTAAAGGATAGACCTTAAACCAAAAAGTATAATGTCAATATTTCAACAGGTAGACAATAGTGCTATATCCATGAATATAAGCAACAATCCAAACATAGCATCCCCGCTAGTCCATTCTCTCACACCAATAATAAACCAGGAGTCGCAACTCCCAAATCACTAACCGCACCTAAAGGGCCGACCAGCTGGAAGCACTATAGTTAGGTGAACCACACCGTAAGAACCTTGCTGCACAAACACAACACATGTAAGTACCCAAACAGATAACCATTCATGCCAAACACAGCACATGCAAGTACCATCACACCGGAACCTAACATGCCAAACACGGAGTCACATGCAAGTACAGTAACCACACAAAATATTCACATAGACAGTCAAAGCACATAACTTGTCCCCAAAAACAAAACACATCGCATAGAACCAAAATTCAAAACATCTTCAAAACACACTGAGTATCGTTTTCCCCCCAACTGAGAAAAACCAGTAAAAGGTAGGGCTACAAGAACTCGCCTCAAGCAAGTCTTTAGCAATCCAATCTCAATCACACAAGCAAATGCAACGACGCCCGCACATGACCTAGTCCAGTTAATGTCCCAATTAATCATCCAATTCTAGAAACAATCCGCAACGTTTGATCAAGAGTTTTTATGACAGCGGTTGTACAATTACCCAAAACCATTTAGTGGTGTGAAATGGTTTGACGGACTTAACACCACCTCATAACAATCTCATTCTCGAAAATACATACTTCTAGCAATTTAGAGAAAATAGAGTAAGTAATATAAATACAATATTTTATAATTTAAAATGATAAACATATTTCTGACACTCCTTCGTAACACTAGAACACTTCAATAATCAATATAACGTGAAAATTGACACATTACTCATAATAAACACATTAAGAAGTTTCGAGAAAAAAATAATTTTTCGTCTTTAGTGAATTTATTAATAAGATAAAATAATGAAATATTATTTTATTATTTAAATCAAAAATCAGTTTTTAAGAAAATGCTATAGTATTAACTCTTTAACAAATTTCGACATGACCCGTACGTGTTATAACAACCGGTTTTCCAAGGTTTCAAACCTTATTTTCAACAATTTTTCACAAATTCGACACTTTTCGACAAAATTCCAAAATCTCAATCTTTAACGCTTACCAACACTTTTTCCCTAAAATATCATTCAATATCACTTCGTAAATACATTTCTACTTTAGTCCTATCAAACTCTTCTTACGACCTAAATATAGCTTATTGAGCTTAAGCCCAACAAGGTCCATAGTGCACATTTATAAGTCCAGAAATATAATCCAATCAAAAACCAAGTCTAATTTACATATATAAAGTATATACTTATAGAGTAGAAAATAATTCGGACCACAATAAGCCCCCCCCCCCCCCCCCATTAAGTCCGGCTATAAATAGACTTATAGGGCCCGTGAGTCCAATAGCTCAAAATACGTATATTAAGCTTGAAAATAACTAATAAGCTACGATACACAGTTGGTTACTACATACAGCCTCAAAAATAATCCACAACCATCCGACCATAACACAAAAATAATCAAATCACTTCCGAGTGATTTGGGAAGATGTTCGTGGCATATAAGCCCAAAATAGCCAAGAAATAGGTTAAAAATAAGTCTGAATAAGCTATACAAGCTACTATAAAAAATAAGCATTCTAGCATCATATGTTATTCAACCATCACACCACAGACAATCAAAACTATAAAACCCTCTTTTTCCTTTTCTTTACAACAACGAAAACACGACCATTTTTTTCTTCGTTTTCGCTTTCCAAAAAAATCATTTGTTCACAACGATCAACTTGTACAACTAATATCTATGCATCAAAATAAACCCAAAAGGACAAACGAAATTTAAATTTGAAAACTTACAAGAAAATCTTTCAAAAAAGATAAATTTATACGAACCGGACAACACCAAATATTGTTTTAAATGAACACCCAAACACATACGTAACAACGCCAAAAAAAAAAAAAAAATAAAAATACAAAATAAAATATTATCACGTTCTCGATTAAAGTTGGAATTTTTTATGTGATTGTGGTGGCTAGGCGGAACGATCAAAGCCGCACACAAACACTAGCCAAGTGTTTGTTTTTTATTTTTTTGAAATTGAAAAAAAAAAAAAAAAAAAAAAAATGAGTGGAATTATCTAGTGAATGGCATATATGTGTACCAATGCAAGACAAGGAAGCTAAAATCATGCCTCCTTGTTCAGTACTAGACCAATTGACCGCTATTGAATCCAAGGGTGTCGGGTTCTTCTTTTCGTGTCGAAATCACTTAAATACTCGTAAAACTCAACCGTAAAATTTTCCCTAAAGTTAATTAGCATTTTTATTCACTTTAATAATACTTTTCCATTAACCTAGAGTATTCACATGACATATTTTCACTTTAAACCTTTTCAAAACTCACTTGGACATTAATGGACGTGTCGGGCTCGTTTTTCGGCATTTCTTAAAATTCATGGGTCGAACCACCCGGAATACACATAACACAATAATACATTTAAAAAAGGATTATTAACTCAATAAACCTCAATAAAACACATATCTCATAAAATCACCACCATCAACACGGTACAAAATCTGAATAAACTGACAAAATTCAAATAGTCAAAGGACTATAAATGAAATATTCAGAGCACAAAAAGGGCAAAGGTTACATTATACCCCCCTTAAAAGAATTTCATCCCCGAAATTCAACTACTAACATCACTAAACAAATGCGGATACTTTAAATATCATCGATCTTCAACGTTTCCAACGTGAATTCTGGACCAACGTTTCCGAATTCCAACCGAACCTTGAACGATTGGCAATCCTATTACGCTTTAATTAACTTCTTAAACTCTCCTCCAATCCAAAATTCACAGGCTCTTCATAAAATTCACATAACATCAACTCGAATCTCATCCCAAAGGCACTTTCAGTTTGGATCAGCCAAACAACTTCTAAGGTTCGTCACGTGAACGTGACAAGAAAACACCAATTAATTCCTCAAGCAATAATCTAACGATAGACCACATGTGCCTAATTTCTTAATAATCTCAACGGTCCAACAAACCTAGGTGTTAACTTCCTTGTCTTCCAAAGTGGACCACACCTTTCTAAGGGACCTTGAGCAAACATAGTCCACCTACACTAAACTCTAGAGGCTTCCTCCTCTTATTCAGCATAGAAATTTTCTGACGATCACGCGAAGCTTTAAGTTCTATCCTTAATCGGCAAGAGTCTTCTTAGTAGTCTCTCACAAACTCAAGGTTCCTATCAGACTGACCTCTCCTACCGTCAGCCCACGATAATTGGCTAACAACACTTTCCTACTATACAATGCCTTCAAACGGAGCACATCGCATACTATTAGAATGAAATTTATTGTTTATATGAAAACTCATCCAACGGAAGATGAACCTCCCAACTTGCCCTAGTCCCAGGACGTACGACTCTAACCAAGCCTGTCTTCCAAAGTCTAAATAGTACGCTTCACTCTGACCATCGGTCCTGAGGTTTGAGTAAGCCTTACTCATGTCTAAACAGTCCCTAATGCCACTTGCAATTGACTACTGCCAAACCTTGATGTGAAACTACTCTCACGATCCGAATATAATCCGAGATCGGCACACTACGAACTACCATAGCACCAACTATTCTCATTGTCAAAAACAATCTACCAACCTTTTCCATCTAAAATCCTCACACATAGGTAGAAAATGAGTAGTTAGGTCAATCGGTCCACAATGACCCAGATTGTGTCATGCCCACTACTAGCCCTAGGCACCTTAGTCACAAAATCCATAGCTATCCATTCTCCTTTCCATACGGGAATCTCAAGTTGCTGGAGCAAGCCAGATGACCTTTGATGCTCAACCTTAACCTTCAAACAAGTCAAACACTTACTAACATACTCAGCTATATCCTTTTTCATTCCAGGCCACCAATACCTTTCTCTCAAATCATAATACATCTTATCAGCTCCTGGGTGTACAAAGTACTACGACTTATGGGCTTCATCCATTATCATGGCTCTCACCTCACCCTTCAACGGTACCTATATTCGATCCAGGTAGTACAAAGTTCCATCACCTCTCTGTTCTATCATCTCATCCAAACCTTTCTGCAATCCTGCAAACTCATCCACAGCCTCCTTCTGAGCCGCCAGTATCCTATTCTTAATACTTGACTGAATGGTCATATTCATAGCTCTAACTCTCTTAGGCATACTCTTTCTTCCTACTAGGCATCACCACCTGACATAAGCCTTACCAGGATGGTAGCGAATTTCACAGTCATAATCCCACAAACACACAACCTCTATCTAACGACGCTGTCACCATATTCAAACATCTTCTTCTGCGACTTAAAGATATGCTGAAGACTCTTATAGGTTCATATAGATGACACTCTTTGGTCTCATACAGATAATATCCTAGATCTTAAGTGCAGAACATGACTGCAACCCAACTCTAAAAACATGATAGTATAATTTCGCCCCATGAATATTCAACTGCCAGACGATAGCCTATTCACTTAAACACTTACCTCTTTGCCAATTTACACACAGCCTAGTCCTATCTCGGACGCATCACAATATACCAACCACAAAGTCTTTTGTCCATCAGGAGTAGCTAGAACAGGTGCTTACATAACTTATCTCTACAAGGTCTGAAATGCCAATTCTGTTCCTCACCCCCCACTTGAAAGTCTTACTATTTCTGAGTTAAGATAGTAAGAGACATTAGTTTTATCTTTACGAAAATCCGCAATGAACCTATGTAATCACCTGCACCATTATCCAAAGAATGAACGTACACCTTAGTCATAGTTCTAGTGGATTTCCCAATTTTTAAAACTAGCTCATCTACTAAGGTTCTACAGAATCCCATACCAACTTATCACATGCCTAAGAAACTGCACTTCACCTAAGCCAGAATTTACACTTAGAAAACTTAGCATATAGTTTCTCCTTTTTGAGCAGTTCTAAGACTATCCTTAAATGTTCTACATGTTCCTCTTGAGTCTTAGAGTAGATTAAGATATCGTCTATAAACACTATCACAAACTTATCAAGATACGGCCTACAAACTCTATTACTCAAATCCTAACATTGCTGTTTGCATTATCAGAGAACCAAAGGGCATTACAATGAACTTGAAATGTCCATAACGAGTTCTAAACGTAGTCTTTGGAATGTCATCCTCATGCACTTTTAGCTGATGGTATCCAAACCTAAGATCTATCTTTGAGTACGACCCTTGCAGTTGATCAAATAGATCATCCAATTCTAGGAAGTAGATAATGATTATTTACAGTCAACTTGTTCAACTCTCTATAATCAATACACATCCTAAAAGAACCATCTTTTTTCTTAACGAACAATAACGGCGCTCCCCAAGGCGATAAACTTGGTCGAATGAAACCTTTGTCTTGAAGTTCATTGAGTTGTCCCGACAACTCCTCCAATTCAGAAGGTGCCAAACGATAAGGAGACTTTGCTACCGGCGTTGCTCCAGGGATTAACTCAATTCAAAACTTAATTTCCCGAGTAGGCGGTAATCCAAATAGGTCATCCGGGAATACCTCAGGAAAATCTCTATACCAGCAACAAACTATCTGTTTCCTTTCATTAGCCTTAATCATTCATCAAAGCTCTCGATTTTCTCTCCGGTCTCTCTCCCTAATACTCTAAAGGCACAATTGCCATCCTAATAGAGGTACCGTCACTACCTTTCTCATGCAAATTATTTCCGCTTTATAATTAAGACAACCAGTCCATACCTATAATCACATCAAAACTCCCATGTCACAAAAAGGTATCAAGTCGATGTTAAAGACATGACCCTTGATTTCTAGTTTGCAACCCTTTATAACCTTATCCAATCTCTACTACCTGCCCGCGAGCTATCTCAATCTCAAATTTGGAAACCCTAAGAGTCGTCTAGAAATCTAAGCCTAAGCAAAAGGTATTGACAAGTAGTAGAAACAAACTAATAATCGTCACCCAGAGTCCAAATAAGGTAGTTGTCAAAATGATTGTTCAAAGTAAACGTAACCCGTCATCAATGTTATGGAACTGGGCGAGCTTCTCTGCTCCCCAACATTAATTCCCCTACAACCTTATCCATGGTTTCCCTACTGGCACTTTCCATGTGACCCTGCACCCTTTGGACCCATTATTAGCAGCAACGTGATTTGGAGTAATTTCTCTCGTCCTTGTGGGTCTATTCTACCTAGGCAAAGCTGGCCTGACATGGTTTGGTACTACCACACTCATGAACATTGCCATAACAGTAGGGTTTCTAGCAATAACAGGGTTCACATTCCTTGCACACTTCTACAATCCCTGCCAAAATAACCCGGGCGTTAAAGTTATAGCATGTGCGCAAAGCCACCGGAAGCGTGAAGAGTTGCAGATGGTACATCTTTGGCCAAGAACCCTTTTCTCTCTTCCTACAATGGTTTACTAAAGTAGTACAAAAGCATTCACAGTCCTATCCTCTTATAATCATACCCACAATTCTTAATCCCATCTATGATTCCCTGACATTTCCTCTTTTCTCAACCTTCTTAATTGATCCATTCCTAATAGCCTCATCAGTCAGTGCACCAGAAATCTATACAGCCTTCTATATAGTCTTTGGCTTCGTTGCTGCCACCATCCCACGGATCTGTAGAGCAAGGCCATACACATACCTCTCAATCATCATACTCTCAGGAGTTACCAAATGCGGAACTAACCTAGCCAATTCATGAAACCTATCAGTATACGCAGCATGGCCAGCCCCGACCATGGCGTGATTCCACAACTCAGATTCTAACTTTTGCACCTCATGACTAGGACAAAACTCTTGTATCAACATAAACTTAAAGTCATTCCATGACATACTAATAGCAACTTCCAGGCTTAGCGTGCAGATCTGAGAGTTCCACCACGTTAAAGCCTTACCCACAAATGAACCAATAATGTATTTCACTTTTTGGTTAATACTACAACCACTCATATCATGAACAGACTCCATTTTCTCAATCCAACGAGTAAGAACTACATCACCCAGGGTCACACTCCTTAACCAATCAATTCCTTAGGGTTATCAGCTAAGAACTCCTTAAAAATGAACAACCTACCTAAGCCCTTTGCCCATCACTATCACATTCCCAACGTTCTCCTAAACGTTCTCATTAACCATATTACCATTCTGATTTCCAACATTTCCTTGGTTACTAACCTGAGTCCAATATTTTGGGACGTGAGTCCAATAGCTCAAAATACGTATATTAAGCTTGAAAATAAGTTAATAAGCTACGTATCACATTTGGTTACTACCATAAGCCTAAAAAATAATCCACAACATACACCATAACACAAAAATAATCAAAAAAACTTTACTAGTGATTTTGGGACGATTTTGTGGCATATAAGCCCAAAATAAGCTAAGAAATAGCTTAAAATAAGCCTGAATAAGCTATACAAGCTACTATCCAAAAATAACATTCTAGCATTATATATTATCTAAACCATCCACACCACGACATCAAAACTACAAAACCCCTCTTTTTTTCTTTTCTTTTTACATGAACCAAACACACCATTTTTCTTTCGTTTCGCTTCCAAAAATCAATTTCCACAACGATCAACTTGTACAACTAACATCTATGCATCAAAATAAACCGAAAAGGACAAACGAAATTTAAATTTGAAAACTTAACAAGAAAGGATCTTTCTTTCAAATCATTAACATACATAAAACATCATTTTCATAATCAATTGTAGTCTAAATGACCCATAAACATATATCTTACGGGGTTACCAAACACCCCGTTTTGATTCATTTCACTTAACACGTTTCAAAGACATACATGACCACTATTCTATCATTAAAACTTGAACAAAAAAGCATTAGCAAGACACTTTACATCCTTCATTAATAAACAGTTAAGACACATGGGGGTTCAACTCGTTCAAGATCGTCATTTACCTTAATTACTTGTCTAATATCGACAAGTACTTCCACATCTATGTCTTAATCCATGCATTCCTCCCTTTGCTTGAACCTACAAAACATTAAACATCTAAACCGTAAGCTTTCACTTAGTAAGTAAACAACAAATAACATGTCATTATACATCAGTCATCACATAAGCATTAATCTCATCATTCATTAAACTATAAGACTACTTCTAACGAACCATTCACAATACACATTAAACACATCTCATCATATCATATAAATCTTACATACCTCAAAGAGTCAATTTAGTTTTTACCACAACCTTGAATATCTATGCCAAACTAACCTCTATCTATCCTTAGTCCAAGCTTTCTAACCAAGATTTCCTAAACCTCCAACACATCATTCACATAACATATATATGATAAAATCCATATAATAGCACATTATAACCAGTTTACTTATCTTAGCTCCAAGCTAAAAACATCAAATAACATCAACATCATCATCATCATCCAAAGATTTCCTTCATAAACCACAAGTTTACGTATTAACAAGACGTTATAATATGAGTTTACACAACCCATAATTTACCCAAATTCCATCCTGAATCATCATATGGTCATATCTTGATCATATGATTGTAAACCTCAATTTCTTACACTTAATCTTTAATTAACCTTAACCCTTATTAATAAATATTTTAATTATTGTTTTAGAATATTAATTACCCAAAAACCCCAAATTGGTTACATGAACCCTAATCCTTAATTCTTCCAAATAACTTAATAATAGATACTTACTTGGGTAGGATCATTACTAGGGCTTAATTCCTTGATTGGAGTCACAATTCATACTCAATTAATCTTTTGAGATCACCTTAGTCTTTCTCCTCTTCTTATTGGCTCGACACATACCAGACACCAACACATCTCTAGAACATTTTGGACAACTCCTGGGAATTACAAGACTTACTAGATATATATATTAAGTATGACACTTTAGTCAAATGACACCTTTGGTCCTTCTAATCCTTTTCATTCTTATATGTGACACATCAATCTTTCTAAAACTATTTTCATAACATATTGACTCATAGTTGACTACCGGGTTTGACTAGCCAATCATATAACATCTTCAAACTTATAAAAGTCATAGTCAGGCTACTCCAATGGCCTTTTTGTAATTAATTACTTATAAACGGGTTTTGGGGTGTTACAAATCTATCCCCCTTATTTAGATTTCATCCCCGAAATCTCTTCGTCTAATATTAACCTAAATTTGGTTACATGGAGTCCACATTTCATCTTAACATTCTCAAGTATGTCCTTAACTAGTTGCACCAACCTATATGGTTTTGCAACCCTAGCCACATCTAATTATCCTTATCTTATTCTACTTTACGTTTATTTCTATCTCCTTTACACATTTCCTAATGACAAGCTTCACTTAGGTGACATTTACCATTTCTATTTTATCATTTTAATAGCTTCTTCTCTATATTATACGTTCCTATTCATTTCTTTTCTAACTTTTCGTCAAGAACTACATGTCACATGCGAAATTACATTATCTTATCTTGACGTAATTCAACGTTAGTTTATAATTTCTTATTTAGCGTAGTCATCTTGACATTTCTTTTATCGTTTCCATTATAACACTTTGCTTTCATTCTTTCTTTTTAGTTAATTTTCATCAAGGACTACAAGTCAATTGAGAAAATTCAATACTTTTAGCTTTATAAATTCAAACTTATATCCTTCGACCTATACTCCTAAAGCCTAAAACTTACTTTCTCCTAAGGTCTCTAGTAAAATCATGCTCGAATCCTTATTTTACCTAGCTTATTTCCTATGACGTCTAACTTATCATAAACTTTTATTCTCTACTTCCTTAATTCCCCTCTCATGCTATGCCGAGAACATATAAGCTCATTCATCTATACTTCTTTATTTACATTGAGAAGCGTCCTAATCAATGCAAATAAAGAAATATAAACTTATGGTTCGGTGATTTACAATTTCTTTATTTAAATGAAAAGGCCCCCCAATCCATTTAAATAAGGAGATCGTGAATCATCGAACTTACACACTTCCGACATAACACTCAAACTTGCTTAAGTCTTTATTACTTTCCATTAATTTCATATTAATAACTCATTTATTTTTGATATCATCTTTTATAGTCTTGGATCCAATTTCCTTAACTTTTTCTCGAAGGAAACTTGGCTCTCTCCCCATAGGGATTAGCCCATTATTCATACCCTTGTGGTATCATTAACATTCTTTGGCTATCCAGAAGGATACCATTACATTAGGCTGTCCCGAAGGATACCATTACATTAGGCTATCCTGAAGGATACCATCACGTTCCACATTGGATCTAATCTATGTTTAATTTATCATTCTTTATCCCTTTTTGTCATCTACATACCTTTCTAACCATATACCCTTCACTTCTACTCTCATTGCCTTAAGTCATTCTACTTCACAACTTATCATCTTTCTTATGTTACACATGATCCAAAAGATACTTGTCATTCTCAAGTATTACATATACATTTTCATACTTTATTTATAATTCTCTTGTAAATCCCTAAGTTGACAACTTAATAATTTTCTACACCAAAACATCATTTTAGTTCACTTAACTTTTTCGCATACGAACCTTACATAGGTTATTCTTATGATATGCTCATTTAATTCCCTTTATTCATCAACCATCTCTTTTATTTATTTTCATGACTCTAGTCATTCTTTATCATCCATTTAGTTGGTTTACCTTAAGGTACACTCATTTATCCACCTTACTTATCATACTTTTCTTTATTTATTAACATGATTGCATTCATTATTTATCACTCATATTCTTCTCGTACTTAATCTCATCATACCTTCACATTTTACTTTATTATGTTTTTCTACATCATTTGACTTATCATACTTCAACCCTTTATTGATAATATATATAAGCGTTTACTTTCAATACAATAATCCTTCATTAAATAACTTCTTCAAAATTCAAACATCTTCTTATTATCTAGCTCATACTTATATACTTTAGTCATTGCTTATTAAAATGTGACCCTATGCATTCATCTTAGCTTAATCATTTCTTAACTCATACCATCGTATACATATCGTACATCTCCTAGACATATAATTAACATATCATATACCTCCCTTCATATAATCATATAATTCCGCATTTAACACTTACCCTAAATGCATAATAATTTCACATAAGCACCCTTTTCAAACTTTAAACATCCATACATTTAATTAGCTCATATTTCTCATATTATCATACCATCTCACATTCATAAAACATTTAGATATATAAGTAACTTTCATATACTTTCACCACATAATTACATCAACATATTCAATTATAACTTTTTTTATAAACGCTTAACATTCTAATCAACATCAAACTCATATAATCAATGACTCACACATTTCATAATCATTAATATATCTAAGCATTATCATTTTATTTGTCGCAAGCACTTAACTACCTTATACTAAGGCATTCGCATTCTTCGTTCCTTAAACTTACAGCCTACGCATCTACGAGTGGTCTAAGTTTAGGCACCCTATAGTGGAAACCTACTTCTCTTAGACCGAAGCTCTGATACCAAGTTGAAACGCCCCTTTCTTGATTTTAAATTTGACCTTTTTTCGAAAACTTTGCGGAAGCATGAGACCGGGAATGACTTTAAGTCATTCCTTAATATACTTTTTAAAATACATTACATAAAGTAGACTCCATAAACTTTACAACGATATAAAGAAATCAATCTAACTCTTTACGGCAAAACGAAATTGACAAAAACCTTATCTGACATGAGTTAACGCCGTAACCTCATTTCACCCTTTTTGTTACGGTGTAACAAAATGATTACGCCACTACAAAAGGTCATTTTAAGCATGCAGAAACTCCTTTTTGCCTAAAACTCGACTACATTGATCTAAAACTTCATAAGACCTTCCAGAAATCATTAACATACATAAAACATCATTTTCATAATCAATTGTAGTCTAAACGACCCATAAACATATATCTTACGGGGTTACCAAACACCTCATTTTGACCCATTTCACTTAACGCGTTTCAAAGACATACATGACCACTATTCTATCATTAAAACCTGAACAAAAACGTATTAACAAGACACTTGACATCCTTCATTAATAAACCGTTAAGACACATGGGGGGTTCAACTCGTTCAAGCTCAGAATCTACCTTAATTACTTGTCTAATATCGATAAGTACTTCCACATCTATGTCTTAATCCATGCATTACTTCCTTCGCTTGAACCTACAAAACATTAAACATCTAAACCGTAAGCTTTTGCTTAGTAAGTAAATGGAAAATAACATGTCATTATATCAGTCATCACATAAGCATTAATCTCATCCTTCATTAAACCATAAGACTACTTCTAACGAACCATTCACAATACACATTAAACACATCTCATCATATCATATAAATCTTACATACCTCAAAGAGTCAATTTAGTTTTAACCACAACCTTGAATATCTATGCCAAATTAATCTCTGTCTATCCTTAGTCTAAGCTTTCTAACCAAGATTTCCCAAACCTCCAACACATCATTCACATAACACATATATGATAAAATCCATATAATAACACATTATAACCAATTTACTTACCTTAGCTCCAAGCTAAAAACATTAAGAACATCAACATCATCATCATCCAAAGCTTTCCTTCCTAAACCACAATTTTACATATTAACAAGACATTATAATATGAGTTTACACAACCCATAATTTCACCAAATTCCATCCTTGATCATCATATGATCATATCTTGATCATATGATGTAAAACCCCAATTTTTTACACTTAATCTTTAATTAACCTTAACCCTTATTAATAAATATCTTAATTATTATTTTAGAATATTAATTACTCAAAACCCCCAAATTAGTTGCATGAACCCTAATTATTAATTCTTCCAAATAACTTAATAATAGATACTTGGGTAGGATCATTACGAGGGCTTAATTCTTTGAATTGATTCACAATTCATACTCAATTAATCTTTTGAGATCACATTAGTCTTTCTCCTCTTCTTCTTGGCTCGACACATACTAGACACCAACATATCTCTAGAATATTTTGGACAACTCCAGGGAATTACAAGACTTTCTAGATATATATATATTAAGTATGACCCTTTAGTTAAATGACACCTTTGTCCTTTTAATCCTTTTCATTCTTATATGTGACACATCAATCTTTCTAAAACTATTTTCATAACATATTGACTCATAGTTGACTATCGGGTTTGACTAGCCAATCATATAACATCTTTAAACTTATAAAAGTCGTAGTCACCCTACTCTAGTGGCCTTTTAGTAATTAATTACTTATAAACGGGTTTTTGGGTGTTACATAATTGCTTACTGATATAGTGTTTTTAACTTTTTACCTTTCCTATTCAAATTGCTTGTATGAAGAAATGTGATGACTTCTGGTGGATTGATCATGAGATTAGCAGTCCATGGTATAAGTATCAGATGTTTGAACTGTATGTGACCCAATATCCTGAACAAAGGTTTCTGTTTGTTGAGCATCTAAGGGCTCATGATCAGTTGGAAAGGCTTCAAGTTGAGCATGATGGGTTGGTGTTAAAGTTTGAACAGGCAAAAAAAAGTTGTAAGTTTATGAAGATCATGATTGCTTGCATGTTGGTATTGTTTATAGTGATGAAGATGTAGTTTGTAGGCCATCTTTATGTTGTTCCTTATGTTGTTTGTAGTTTGGTTTGTAGTTAACTGTTTTGCGTTGTAATGAATGATGATTTTCACAGCTTCTTGTAAGCTGTTAATGGAAGCCACTACAATGGCAGTTTTGTACAAATTTTTGTAGTTTATTGTTGTGTGTATTTAAATTGTATGCTCAACTGTATGTGGTTTATGGGTTTAAGATCAGACAACACAACACTAAAGCCAATACAATGGTTTATTGGTTCAAGATCAGACAACACAACACTAAAGCCAATATATAAGACATAAAATGAAAGTAGTCCAGCTTTGTTAACTGCACTTTAACACTAAAGGCAATTTAATGACAGACAAGAAACTCAACTACTAAAGTCAAAAATGGGTAAAAACAAGAGGGAAAATTTAATAAGTCATCTGCATATATTCTTGGTACCACATGGTAGGGTACAAAATGAAGCAATTATCTTACAAAATATGCAACCATTGGCTGCAAAACCTATCCATCTAGCTTTTGAGCTAGATTACAAAAGATAGTGTTTTGTTCATCCACATCTACAGAGACTGAAATGTTTAAATACATAAATAAAACAACATCATTAAACATCAAATGCCTTATCTGAAGTAGATCCAGAACTATGCTCATCAAACTTGAAGTTTTTCATTTTGTGATTGAAGATTCTTTCAGATCTGCCTCTGTTCTTGTGAAAAATCCTCATCTGATTTAAAACTTCAGTTTCCTTAGATTTCTTGGATCTGGTAGGTTTTGGGTTGGCTTCAACTATGCTTTCCTGTGTGGGTAAGTCTGCTTCACCTTGTAATGGCTCATCTTCAATCATGGGTTATTTTCTAGCAGCTACATCTTTAGTCATGGGTTGTTTTCCAGTAGCTACATCTTCTGGCATACCTTTATCTTGAGCCTTACATTCTTCTACATGATCAAATTTCCTAGCACACTCCTCCCAAAACTGGTCTTCCTTATCAATTGCCATTTGTTCTCTTTCCATTTCATACACAACCTCCATATCCATTTTAGATATGTAAAAAATAAAAACTAGAAAAAGGAATAACAAGAAGATGAATATATTATAGAAAAAAGGATGTGTTTAGAAACAAACAAGTGACCGAATTAAAAAAAATAGATGAAAGTAAAAAGAATGAGATGATTTTAGATCATAAAACATAGAGAATAAACTAAAAAAAAGATTTAAAAAATAATAATATAAATAACACATATATTTATTAAAATAAGAAATAAAAATAGCTAAAAATAAAAACTATCTAAAGTAAAAATAAATATAAAGTAATTAGCTTAAAATTAATAACTAATAAAAATACATCATAATTATTAATTTATAAAAAGAATAAACTTAATTTTTTAAAAAATATAAAAAACAAAAATAAAAAAAAAAAGTAAAATAAAATTAATAGGAATTCAAATATAAATAATAATATAGCTCAAAATAAAATAATAAAGTACTAATAAAAAAATACAAATAAACTTATAATAATAAACTAAAAAAAAAAAATATATATACACAAAAATAAAAAAAATATAACAAATAAAAGAAAGAAATATAGATATGACTGGTTTATTAATAAATAAAAAAGTAAATAAATAGAAATAGACCTAAATGCTAAAACAAATAAAACTCCTAACATAAAGAGAAATTATAATAAAAAAGAATCTAGAATAAGTCTATTTACATTAAATAATAATAAATCAAAAAACATAAAAGTAAGTAGGTAACATAATAAATAATGCTCTATAAAGTATAAAAAACACACTATAACATTAAAGCCAATTTAATGACAGACAAGAAACTCAACTGCCAAAGTAAAAAAATGGGTAAAAACAAGAGGGTAAATTAAATAAGCCATCTGTATATATTATAGGTACCACATGGTAGGGTACAAGATGAAGAATTTATCTTACAAAATATGCAACCAACCATTGGCTGCAAACCCTATCCATCTAGTGTTTGACCTAGATTACAAAAGATAATGTTTGTTCATCCACATCTACAGAGACTAAAATGTTCAAATACATAAATAAAACATCATCATTCAACATCAAATGCCTTATCTGGAGAAGATCCAGTACCATGCTCGTCAAACTTGAAGTTTTTCATTTTCTGATTAAAGATTCTTTCATATCTGCCTTTGTTCTTGTGAAAAATCCTCATCTGATTTGGAACTTTAGTTGCCTTGGATTTTTGGGATCTGGTAGGTTTTGGGTTGACTTCAACTGTGCTCTCCTATGTGGTTAAGTCTGCTCCACCTTGTAATGGCTCATCTTTAATCATGGGTTATTTTCTAGCAGTTACATCTTCAGTCATAGGTTGTTTTCCAGCAGCTACATCTTCTACATGATCAAATTTCCTAGCACACTCCTCCCAAAACTGGTCATCCTCATCAATTGCCATTTGTTCTTTTTCCATTTCATACACAGCCTTCATATCCATTTTGAATTGATTTTCCTAAATAAGTTTTAAAATTCGTAGTAGCTGCATAAATGTGTTAAAAGTAAAAATAGTATATGTTGGTACATTACATCATCTGATGCTTTATCCTTTAAACCTTGGAATGGTATAGTGTTAGAACCTCTACCTCTTTTGCTCGAACCTCTACCTCTTTTGCTTTCATCACTCCTAGCACCACCCCTAGTACCACCCCTAGCACCACCCTTAGAACCACCCTTCCTATAACCACCCCTAGAACACCTCTGTTGGTTGCATCACCCTTAAAACCACCTTTGCTGGTTGCACCACCCTAGAACCACCTCTACTACTAGAAGCACTACTTTTGGCAGGTCTTCCTCTTTTTTAAGGAATCAAAGGCACTTGCCTTTGTTTGTTCCTGTTGAAGCATATGTAGCATGCGATGGCATAGTGTTAGAACCACGCATAGTGTTTGAATCATATGGTGTAGGAGGTGGTGGCATAGTGTTAGAACTAGATGGTAGTGGCATAGTGTTTAAAGTAGATGGTGATGGTGTAAGAGGTGGCGACATAGTGTTTGAAGTAGATGGTGTAGAAGGTGGTGGCATAGTGTTTGAAGTAGATGGTGTAGCAGTGGGAGGTGGCATGCTGCTTGATGGGGCCTCCTGAAATACAATACCCTTTGACCTCAAATAGGAAGGTTTTGGTCTTTCTTGATTAGGGCATCTTGTCTTGTTGTGTCTTGTTTCCCAACACTTATGACAATGCATAACTCTACCCATCCTAGTAACTACATGGTCATCATCTTCTGTTGGGTGTCTAATTCTCCTTTTTTCTAGGCCTCCCAGACATCTTTCTCTCAATAGGAGGTAATGGTTGTGGTTGACTAGTTGGTTTCTAAAACTTTGGGCCATAAGCAGGTTTGATTGAAAACTGATAAGCTTCATACCACTTACATTGAGAATACCATTCATCAACTCCCAAATATGTATTCATCTTCATGTGCATATACCTAACCATAGCATGAACACAAGGTATCCCACTCAACTACCACATGTTGCAGACATATTTCATTTGGTGCAGGTTAACACCAAAAGATTGATCTCCCCTCCTCACATATACCTCTTTATAACCACTTGGAAAAACTAACCAATGCCTGTGTGAAACAGTAAGTGTGTTAAGTTGAATTATAAATATCAAAATTAAATAAAGATAAAAGTGATATCATATACCTCTGAATCCTTTTGTTGTATTCCATTTGTCTTCTAACTAATGGTGTGATTGAGTCTTTATTGTCAAAAGATAGCTTGTTCATGCAAAACATCCTTTGCATTATATAAACCCTAATGTCCTCCAACATGTTTATTATTGGTTTGCCACTAGCTTCTACAATCCTTGAGTTAAAACTGTCTGAAATCCCATTCTCAAAAGTTGCACTACATCTGTCCATCTCAAAATATGCCCTACACCATGAATTGGGATTCCTTTCCACCAATCATTCATGTGCCTTGTCATCTAACATCTTGATTTCTTCCATCTTTTTGCAGAAAGACTGACTCCATTGATGTTACAACAGCACCCCAAAAAAGTCTCTTAAACTATAACCAACTCCATCTCTTCTTGAAATTAGCATAAATGTGCCTGGCATACTGTCTATACTCAGCATTAGATAACCAGTCTGCAAATGCTTGAAGCAATCCCTACTAATGACGAGCAAGGAAATTAGTTCTAATAATAATAAATGGGTAAGAATATTAACAGAATTGGCAAATATTACAGTTCTATACATACCTTATGTCCATATGATATTATATTAATGCCTCCTCCATCTCCCAGATTCAAGTCATCCCTAGTCAATGATAGAAACCAATGTTGGTTATGGAGAGCCCAGATCAGGGTGGAGATAATCAATAACCTATCTAATTACCAAAGATGGTTACCGAATATCACTTAAAGTCGTGTAATCACTTTCTAAAGAATATTATTCGACCCT
>BQNB010119599.1:5338-19223 GCA_026074375.1 Tanacetum coccineum
AAATAAAAATGTCATAGATATCATTAATTGTACTATAGAGCCATTAGTTAAAATATATATTTTACAAACTAAAACTATTAAAATATAAATCAACTTGACAAAACATTAGCGTGTTGCACAATGTTTTGTGAACATACTTTCTTGACCATATTCTTCATATTTACTCTGTGTTTACCATGCTTTCTTGACTTCTTTTTTCTTGTTAAAAATATCATATTCCCTGCTACACATGATAAATTTATATACAACCTATTTTTTTCATCACAAATTAAAACGTTCAATCCCTATGCAACATTGGACTTGTTATCTTTCACTTTGGTTTATATTTGTTATATTATTTTCTTTTTCATTGCTCAGTTTGCTTGTAACATGTTTTATACTTTACAAAGCGTATATAGCTCCTTTTGTACGTGTATATTTTGTACATTTAATAAAAATATTTTGAATCCCTTAGCTAAATTCAAGAACACAATGAAATTAACACAAAATGCTACTCCATAAAAAATAATGCATCATTCACGTAAAGGAAAACCACGACACTTGACTTATATATCATAGTCATTGATATTTAGTATTATATCAAGTATGTATAATGTTGAAACCAAATCTATGCATACATAGTAAATTGTATAGCACATCTATATCTATATCGATATCTATACTCCTTATAAAGGAGATTTACCCAAATGTTAAAAAGTAGAAAACTAGAAAACTAGAAATCTATAAAACTAGAAAAGAATGTAATTTCGAAAACCTTTTAATTAAGTTGACTAATAATTTCGGAAACTAGAAAAGTTGAAAAATCTAATTTAGGAATGTTTGAAAGTTGAATGCATGCCTGGAGAAAGTTTAGTGTCGTGTAGGTTGAATGTTGAAAACTTAATGTATTTTATTTAAGGAACTAATGTTTAATGTTTTAAGCAAGGTAAGGTTGAATGTTCAGTATATACACGTCTGGTAAGGTTGGTATTTTAAGCAATGCTATAACTAATTACTACTACATCATTATGATAATAATGTTTAATGTAATAATGTTTAATGTTTTAAATTCAAAACACATAATGTTGAAAAGTCATATGCACGCATGGTATTTTAAGCAATGATCTAACTAATTACTACTACACTTAATTACACGCATGTAGTTTGTGTAACAAAGGAATGTTTGACAATTCTTTTTCTTTACCCACTAGAAAGACCTATATAAACAACCATGAGTTAGTAACCCATCCATCATTCATTAGCCATTTTCGTGTATACCAGAAAGAAAGAACAAAATGAAGGATATCAAAAACGAAACAAATGTGGATCATACTCTTGAGGTTAGAAATCATGTTTTTCTTTCTTTCGTCTTTTTAATGCCGATCGTCTTATAAAGCATGTTTTCCATGCTTTGTAACATGCAAATGTCAAATGCTCTTGTGGTTAGAACTCTTTTTGTTTTCTTATTTTGTATGTGAAATGCAGATGTCAAATGACGATGATCTTATAAATCTTTATCCTACTTTGCTTTACTTATGGGTACACCCTCCTCCTATCCATGCTCTTGTGGTTATTTAGCATATTACGTATGAGCTATGGAAACTAAAGAAAACAGTTACCATCCTGGCCATAAATTCATTTTCATATTTCAATGATTAGTAGCCTACCAGCTTCATATGATATCAGGATATCATTATATTGGTCCATGAATGCATGCGAAGCTTGACATCTATTCTATTTCACGTCACTACATTGATCCGAGATGAAGCCGCTTTTGAGCCCCACCACTAGAATATGACGTATACAACCTTATATAATGGCTATTGAAACCATGTATGCAACCTTATATTGTATTGTTAATCATGGAAATCTCTTTGTAGATTGTAAATGATATACAAGAACAAGGATTAAAAATGATTTGAAGGTTGGATAAAGTGAAATAAATGAATAGCCATTTTATTAGAGTTGAAAGGTTAAAGAGATGGGAAGAGTGTTTGTGTTTTAGAGAGAAAACACACACACACACTTTTACAAAAGTGAGCTTCACCCCTCCATGGAAGTATGGAGGGGGTATTTATAGTCCTAGTGACACACAACTATCGTAGCTTGTCATTATTAGTCCCTATGTGTCACACTATAAATAAACTAATGTAATTCCGGATATGTCACCATATTTTAAGGCTAACAATCTTCCCCCAATATGTGGACACATACGGAATTACTTACAATGTTCCTAACAAGTACAAATACAATTGAATAAAGTCTTCCAAAGCTGAAGTTGTCTTTTAAGTTCTCCTGGTCTTGAAACTTGTATTCCAGCTTGGATCTTCATTGTCTTTACTTGTTCTGGAACCATTGTTTTTTTCCCCATCCCCAAACGAATGATGAGTTGGATTAACTTCCCCCCAATTCATGCAGCATGTCTTGAAAAGCTTTCTTCATAGACTCCTTTTTGGCGAAGTTTCTGAATCAGCTTCCCCCCAAACCAACATCCCTATCTTAAGCAGATTCTAAAACTTTGTTGTAGCTTGAACAATCTTCTACTTGTCATTGACGTGCACAGCGGAAATTTGTAGAAGTCAAACCACACCAACGACCACTGCTTCTTGTCATTAGGGCTTGGTGAATATTCGTTCGGGGGTGCATGCGAGAAATCAGCATCAATTCTTCTCACATATGCAGAATACTTCATAAACCATATTTGGTAAAGTAGTATACACTACTTCCCCCTGGAAGTTGACATGGTAACATCAAAGTCAACTAAGTCCCGGATGTACACATTTTCCCCCATGATGGTTGCGAACTCTCGGAAGCATCATTGTCGTGTACGTTTATATACTCGAGAAGTTCTTGTCTAAAGCACAAATCTTGAGATCCAAACAAAGCATTACCCTCTTGTCTTCAGAAACCGTAGAGGAGATGAAGCAAGAATCAAGAAAACTTGGTATAATCAAGGTCTTGTATATGAATGTCGTTGAAGAACTTTGAGAATTGAACTTAGACTGTGAAGTACCATTGTCTTGGAATCCCGTGAGAATTGCTGATTACATCTCAACCTTTGAATTCTCTGGCTAACTTTACCAACCTCGAATTCTGTCGGCTATTGTTGTGATCACTTGGTGAAGTAAACCCGATATACCAAACTTGAAAATGAAGTGAAATCCCCCAAATTTGTTACTTAAGCTTGCACTGTTGTTGATTGAAGAACGGTGCAAGATTAAATCTATAAGTACTCTATACCCAACCAGAAAAGTATAAGAAGTACAACACCTCTTGAAATTATCCACATCGTCTTCTGCGTGTGACACTGAGTACTACAATGTAACTCCTTTAAGTGATAGTTAACCAGGTCTGCAACCAACCACCCCTGACTGCTGGTAACTAGATAATTCAAGTCTTAATCATAAGTTGTATACGTTCAAGCAAGTCATCAATCGATAGAAAATAGAAGAAAGTCTCGATGATGAAATAAGTAGACGCCTTCGTGAAACTCACTTCAATGTCAAATAAGGGATACCAAATCAACTTCGTGAACACTTGTCATCGTAATTCGAATCTCTAGCCGTTTGTCATTTATTGAATCTTTTCAGGATCGTTTTAGCGTTATGTATCATGTTTGTTGTGTTGTTGTTCGAGAATGTCGTTAAACTAGGACAAATGTTGTTTTTGAATGTCGTTAACGAATCAACATTGTCTAGTCAACTTGTCGTGATAGCATATTATTCCCGGCTTAATCATCCTATAATTACTAGCAAATTACTATGTAATTTTCTGACTTAAAATAAATTCTAGCCCACTAATCAATAAACAATACTCAGCCCAACACCTAACAATACTCGGCAGCCCATAATCAATTTTATAATCATGGCCAAAATCTTTAAAATAGACCCGGCTGGCCCAAACCTAAATTCATGACCACACTCGGTCCATTATGTTTTTGTTAATACCCGGCATGTTACACACGTTTATACCCGGTCCAGTTATATTTGGGATATAAATTGTACAATCCCACATATTTAGCAACCCTAATCCACATATTCATAACCCTAATCTTATTATATCATCGCTAGACGTGCGCAAACTGGTTAACCAGTTCGGTTTCAGTCAAACAGGAACCTGTTTCGGTCAACGAACCAGTCAAAACCGGTTTGGGGAATACCGGTTCCGGTTTGAAACCGGTTTGGGGTGCGGGTTTTGTCGAACCGGTCCCACCGGTTTAGAACCGGTTAACCACCCAAACTGGTTTTGACCGGTTTTTTTTCGTGGTTTTGTACACTATAAACAGAATAAACTTCAAATGCAAGGAAATTTAAAATACAACATCAACAACATAATGCAAGCGAATTAAAAATACAACATACTAATCAAAAATTAGTAATCATCTTCGGCTTCGCTGCTCAGCATATAATCATACCGTGGTCCTCCCGGAGACATAGTACCTTCGCTGCTAGCATCTAGTGCAATTTCTTCATCGGATAGTGGAATGACTTCATTTTGTTTCACCTCGTCATCAAATTCTTCAAAGTCTAAGGGTGTTTCAAGAGGACATTTGTCTTGTTTACGCTCTTTAGCGTCCAAGTGATCTTTCAAACACATGCACATCTCTAAAGACACCGGAGTGAGTCTTGTTCTTCGATTGACAACACCCTTCCACTTGTTAAAAATGCGGATTCAGAAGCTACCGAAGAAGCTTGTACACTTATTATATCCATGGCCATGCGAGATAGAACGAGAAACATTGTTTCCTATTCTTTCTTATTCTTTCAATTCATTTTCAAGGCGATTCGAATGGAATATCAAAGATGGGACACTATAGTTGGGACGCCATAGGTGGTACATCCTCGAGGTGGGACACCAGAGGCGGGACAACAGAAGTGGGACATCAAAGATGGAAAGGAGAGTGTTTGGTTATTTAAAATAACTTTTAGACTTAGATGTAAAAGTATCGTCAGAAAACTCCAAATCGTACATCGACTCTCCGATAAAAAGTCTAACCCCGTTTACATTAAAACATAGATTTAAAGCGGCTGCACAAGTAATTATCGGTGGCATGTGTTGAAAATACTTCCTAAGTTTTTTCTTCATTGGTTTAATCATACATGACAATATACCAACCCCACCCTCTAGTTCAATATTCCGCTTAATATATATAATAATATATTATTATATTATATAATCATTTTTTATAATTAATTTTCAAATTATATATAATTCGGTTATTTATTATAAGGATTAAGAAATATAAATATAATTATTATATTAGAGTCCATACTCATGAAAGAAAAATCATCTTGAAGTACCATTAGATGTGGATAGTAAACCCCTAATAAAATTTCTATGGCAGTGTTAAACACTTCAAGTAATTAGGTTAAAGATTGAATAATAACCTAATTTTCAGCCGGAAAATGATTACACCTATTCTTATTGGCCAAAACGTCAAAAAAATACGCCAAAGTATTTTGTTGTTTCAAACCACTTAGGAACAAATGATAAGTGGAGTTTCATCGTGTTGGAACGTCCTAATTTGGTCGTAAACAAGGTTTCTCTGCATCTTTACAGATTTTAACATAGCGTTGTCGGGTTCTTGCACTTGATTTGAAAATATCTTTTAACATTGTCTTAAAAAGACTCTCTATTGCATCAATCGCGGGGAACCCCTAAACAGCTGCACAACCCAAGTTAATAAATGTTCAACACACACTAATGATAAAAATCTACCCCCCCCCTTGTGGCTCGTATTTTAATTTTAGTTTATCCATAGCGGATGTGTTGTTGCTAGCATTAGTCCAAATGTAATTGTCATAACTTTAACTTCCAAGTTAAAATTGTAAGGACTTTTGTCCAACATTTAAACATAAGGGGCTCCATCTATGTGAGGAGACGAAAACTCTTCGAATGAAATGACCCGCTTCATCATTTGCCAAGTACCGGGTTCAATCCAATGTGCGGTAACACACATGTAAGAACCGGGCACCCCATGAGGAGCGGACCATACATCCGTTTGTTAGGTTAACACAGCATTTATGTTACCAAAACTATCAATTATTTCTTGTTTAAAGAGACCGCCAACTATAGTTTCATATTGTCATCAAGTTTGAAGAGTAGAGCGACTTACGATGAGTGTATCTAGTTGCATAGTGTTCACTGGAACACCCTCGTTGTTGGCTCGCGGTTAAAGGTGTTGAACGGTAACAGCTCTTTAATCACCAAACCCGAAATTGTTCACAAGATAATCCATTCGTACCTGAAAACTACTCCCATCTCGAGCCATAGACGTTTGCCCGCTTCTGGATTTTGGTTCTGTTGTGCCTTCTTTACTTCACAATGCGGATGAGCTATATGATTCCCCAACGTCGTGTTGGAACTGACCGATAAGAAATGAAAGCAATGCTTGCATTGAGCTTCTTGCGATTGTCGTCATAGCAAAGGTTGTAGATCTTTCCAAGATATTGGGGTTTTGATTGGTTCTATAATTTTCACGAATTGTTGTTAAAGTTTGTTGATTATGTTTGTTGTTGTTGATTAATTGTCCTTGTAATCCAAATTATAGTCCAAAGTTCGTTTAATTAGTCCTTGAGGTTTGTTGTTAATTTCTATGTTCGTTACAAGTCTCAAAGTCCAGGTCCTAAAATGTTGACAAAACGCAACTAGGTCACAAAATTCAATGCCAAAGATTTTGACAAAACGCAATTGCTCAATTCTGACAAAACGCAGTGTCTTGTAATGAAACAAAACGCAATGATATCGTGATAAAACGCAGTCTACTATTACTGTTAGACAAACCGAAACATTGATTCTTGGACAAAACGCAGGAAGAAACTCGGACAAATTGCAATCTTTGAATTTTTACAAACCGCAAGATTTTTCCACAAAACGCAAGTTTTCTAGACAAAACGCAAGTTTTCTAGACAAACCGCAAGAGCAAAACGCAACTCTTTTTAACAAAATGCAATGCGATTTTCTTCACAAAATGCAACATTTAGAAAATTTTGGCAGAGTTTCGTTTTGTTTGCTAGCTATAAAGGTCTTCAATCACTTGCAAAACGCAAGATCCAACAAAACTTGCCTTATCTCTCCCCAAGATAAGACGCAACCCACTCATCTCATCAATAACACAGATCTGAACAAATCCACCCCATCTCTTGCATCACACATCTATGCCAGCAAGTAGAGACCAAGCATAATTTGTTTCTCATCATATCAATCATACAACCCAAACATTCGAAATACCAAACGCCTTCTTTGCAAGTTTTCAGTTCGATGTGGCTTCAAGATCATATAAATGGTCTCGGGTGGGTATTGTTTGAATTTTTGAGTGAGTCAATCAAAACAAATAATGACAGTAACATAATTGTTATGTGTCATTCTTTAATTTCGTATATTAACAAGGGTTTATAACCCACACGGATCGATGATGACACACAATCTGAGATCAGTTTATTCGTATAATGTCCAAGTCTTATGAGTTGGAGAAGGGATTTGTTGTAGTGTTGAGGCTGTCGTTGTATGGCTGTTGATTGTTGACATTGTAGTTGTGGTGTCTGATCTTTTTCATGATCTTTTTTCATTCGTTGACTTGTGACTCGGATGAGTTGACCGGGTCAACTCGGTAATAACCGAGTTGACTCGGTTTGGTTCTTGGGGGCAAACCGCAAGATTTCTTTTGAGACAAACCTCAACCAATCACAAAACGCAATCTGACTTTATACAAAACGCAACATTACAAAATTTTGGGCAGCATAACGTTTGTACTTGCTTGCAAAAAGGGTCTTCAGTAGCCAAAACGCAACACCAAAACGCAAGATCAAATCGCAGTCCATTGTTGTGTAGACAAAACGCAATCTTTGAGAACCAAAACGCAACCTACAAATTTTTTACTTTTGTACTTTTTCCTTAAATTGTGGATCTGGCTTTTTTCTTTCATCAAAACGCAACCAAGAAAAAAAATAACAAACCCAGATTTGCTTACACTATGAACTTGTCTTTTAAGCACAAAGAAAAAAATGTATAACCAGATTGAGACAGAAGTTATAACAACATGTTAAAAACATGTATGAACAATCGATGAACATTAATGAACAGTACATGAACAGTACATGAACAGTAACCGAACAACAAACACAGTAATGAACAGTCATGAACAATAACAACAAACAAATGATACAATACACTCCTGCAGCTTTGATGTCAATTGTAGATTGTAAATGACATGTAATATCAGGGATTAAAACAGATCTGGAGGTATGGTAAAGTGAAATAAATGAATAGCCATTTTATTAGAGTTGAAAGGTTAAAGAGATGGGAAGAGTGTTTGTGTTTTAGAGAGAAAACACACACACACACACTTTTACAAAAGTGAGCTTCACCCCTCCATGGAAGTATGGAGGGGGTATTTATAGTCCTAGTGACACACAACTATCGTAGCTTGTCATTATTAGTCCCTATGTGTCACGCTATAAATAAACTAATGTAATTCCGGATATGTCACCATATTTTAAGGCTAACAATCTTCCCCCAATATGTGGACACATACGGAATTACTTACAATGTTCCTAACAAGTACAAATACAATTGAATAAAGTCTTCCAAAGCGCTTCCAAAGCTGAAGTTGTCTTTTAAGTTCTCCTGGTCTTGAAACTTGTATTCCAGCTTGGATCTTCATTGTCTTTACTTGTTCTGGAACCATTGTAGTATGCATGAGTTGGATTAACTTCCCCCCAATTCATGCAGCATGTCTTGAAAAGCTTTCTTCATAGACTCCTTTTTGGCGAAGTTTCTGAATCAGCTTCCCCCCAAACCAACATCCCTATCTTAAGCAGATTCTGAAACTTTGAAGTAGCTTAAACAATCTTCTACTTGTCATTGACGTGCACAGCGGAAATTTGTAGAAGTCAAACCACACCAAATACTCCTGCTTCTTGTCATTAGGGCTTGGTGAATATTCGTTCGGGGGTGCATGCGAGAAATCAGCAACAATTCTTCTCACGTATGCAGAATACTTCATAAACCATACTAAGTAAAGTAGTCTACACTACTTCCCCCTGGAAGTTGACACGGTAACATCAAAGTCAACTAAGTCCCGGATGTACACATTTTCCCCCATGATGGTTGCGAACTCTCGGAAGCATCATTGTCGTGTACGCCCATATACTCGAGAAGTTCTTGTCTTAAGCACAAATCTTGAAATCCAAACAAAGCATTACCCTCTTGTCTTCAGAAACCGTAGAGGAGATGAAGCAAGAATCAAGAACACTTGGTATAATCAAGGTCTTGTGAATGAATGTCATCGAAGAACTTTGAAGATTTTGCTTAGACTGTGAAGTATCTTTGTCTTGGAATAGCACAAAAATACCCGTGAGAAGTGCTGATTACATCTCAACCTTTAAACTCTCTGGCTAACTTACCAACCTCGTATTCTGTCGGCTATTGTCGTGATCACTTGGTGAAGTAAACCCGATATACCAAACTTGAAACTGAAGTAAAATCTCCTAAATTTGTTACTTAATCTTGCACTATATAAACGAACAATACAATTGTATGTGACTGGATGTATAAATGAATACTCAAAAATTGAATTCAATCTGGCTAACTTAAATATCTATACGATTTTATTAAGATTTTTGTTTGTGAATCACTTGTGAAGTATACCGATATACCAAACTTCTGAAAATGATTATGACACAATCCACCACATAAATTCGTTACTTAAACTTCACTTTGTTGAGTCATTGAAGAACGATGCAAAGATAAATCTAAATACTCTAATACCCGACATCCAAAAAATATATAAAAGTACAACACCGTCTTGAAATTATCATACATCGACGATGACACTGATACACAAGTTATAACTCCTTGTAAGTGATAAGTTAAAACTATGCAATTAAAGAATTATAACTAAATACGAAATGAGACACAAAGAAAATGAACACAAGATAAATAAACCAAAGGTCCCTCAACCAAACCAACCCTGACTGCTGGTAACTAAATAATCAAGTCTTCTAATTCATACGTCTATGTATAAATACGCGTTTCAAGAGCAAGTCTCATCAATCGATATAAAATAGAGAAGTCTTCGATGATAAAAATATAGTAGATGACCATCAGTGAAAAACCTCACTCTCACTGTCAAATAATGGATACACAATCCAACTTTCGTCTGTATAACACTTGTTCAAATCGTAATACTTGAATCCTCTAGCCATTTGTCAAGTCTATTGAAATCTTTTTAGGAACGTTTTAGCGTATTATCCATGTATCTGTGTATGTTTTAGAGAGAACTTCGTTAAAACTAGGCAACGAAATGTTGTTTTTAGAATGTCATATCGGATTCAACAATCTGTCTAGTCAACTTGTCCGTGAATAGCGCAAGTTTTTCACCGCTCAATCATCCTATAATTAACTACAGCTAAATATACTATGTAATTATTACTACAACTTAAAAATAAATACACAGCCCAACTAATCATAAACACAATACTCAGCACCAACACCTAACAATATTCGGATTAACATCAACCACAATTAACTCTTTATATCTCATCAGGGCCCAAATCTTTACCACAAGAGACTCGGCTTGCGGCAAAACCCAAAACCTAAATAACATTGACCTCACTCGGATCCATTCTACAATGTTTTTGTTAATACCCGAACCTTTACACAACGTTTTATCACCCGATCCAAGTTATATGTGGGATATAAATTGTACAATCCCACATATCTTAGCAACCTGATCCACATTTTCATAAACCCTAGATTCCTTATTATAAAATCATCCGCCTACCATCCTCTCCTTTCTATCAATCAGATAAACAAAACCACATCTCAAAGCAATTTAACAGACAACATAGAATAAAAACATCATCATCACTCTCAAAACTGAATCAGATCAAACAACCCTCAAATACAAATCCTTCAATCTCAAATATATTATAATGCACCAAGCCTATTCAACTCGATCTCAAACTAATAAGAAGTTCACAAAAAAATCGACCTTTTACATCGTAAGATCAACCATCGAATCAAGGAAGAATACATCTTCAAGAGCTATTGTAATAAGAGTCTTCGGTAATGTTTTTGTTATTTAAAATTGCTTTTGATTCATGGGTACACGTAGAGAGTCAATCGAGACAAGTGTAGTTTTGTTAACACTTTGTATAAAACTTACCTTTATCAGTATCAATAATACAAAGACAGCTTCCTATCTTTCTCTCTCACTTAACAACATGAAATAGACAGATCAAATGACGACGAATTATTTTGTTAGTTTTTGAATCTTGATAAGGTCAGTAAAATTAGATAGCTACACATAACTCAGAAACAACACAAGATCTACCTGAGATCAATGATTTTTGATTACCATCTGTATGATCTGTTTCGAGTCGAAGTTGATGATTGGTTGGAGATAGCGAATTGAGATAATATATGTGACGAATTGCGCTGATTTAAAATAGGTACGAGTCTGGATTTGTTGCAATTGTATATTGTGTGAGCACATGAGTTGGATTGATGATGTATGAACATGGTCTTGGGTAGAAAGCGATCATGTCTACTGAAACAGGTTGCTAAAACTTGACTCTATGAAAGTTTACCGGTCAACTCGGTAATGACCTGAGATGACTCGGTTTGGTTTTTTAAACGAAACGCAACCAAGAATTTAATTTGGATCTCCCATACGTTTTTGATATTAGATTTGGCATATTTATATGTCTTCATTGTACACTGTACACCAACATCGACAATGGCCAAGAGAACGCAACACACCCAAAATCCAGGACAAATCGAACGTCCAATTGTAGTTTATACAAAACGCAATGACACCTGACAAAATCGCGCAAGCATGTACTATTTTTCTTGAAAACCGAAATCGTGTTTTATATTTTTTCGCCTTTCATCAACAACGCAACCAAAGAAAAATAATAACAAACCCAGATTTGCATACCTATAAAACAGTGTCTTTAGACAAGCCAAAGCAAAAAAAATGTAATCAACAGATTGAGAACAGAAGTTCTGAAACAACAATGTTAAAAATACCATCATATGCGCATAATCGATTAACAATTAATGAAACAGTACATGCACATAAGTACATTGCAACCAGTCTTAAAAAAAAATAACCGAAACAACAAACACAGTAATGACAGTCATGAACAATAACAATCAAACAAACGATACAATAACAATCCACTCCTTGCAGCTTTTGATGTCAATTGTAAGCTTATATAATGACATGTAATATCAGGGATTAAAAACAATATCATGGAGGTATGGTAAAGTGAAAATAAATGCATAGCCTTTTTATAGAGATTGAAAAAGGTTAATAGATGGGAAGAGTGTTGTGTTTTCTAGAAGAGAAACACAACACAGCCAACTCTTTTACAACAATGAATCTTCACCCCTCTATGGAAGTACTGAAAGGAGGTTTTTATACAGTCCTAATCAGACACACAACTAAAATCGTACTACTGCATCATTATAGTTCCCTATGTGTCACGCTATAAATAAACTAATGTAATTCTAGATATTTCACCATATTTTAAGGCTAACACTCTTGCATACTCATATTGGGATGAATAGTTGATAATTGGTTACTTTCTAAAGTTATTACAGGGTTTGTTTAAAAAACATAGTCAAAGTGATGATTGTGTTGACATTGTAAATATATTGTCTTGAAAAACCATTTCATTATCGTTAACAAATATTCCTTATATGTGATCCTTGCCAAATTTATGCCAATATAATTGAGTGTAACAATATTTGAATGACAGTTTTAGTTATGGAATGTCTAAAACATAATGCATACAATGTCAACTCTTTCCACCTCGCATGCTAATAAGATTAGTTATTTTAGGAAAAACTTTATTAGATGGTCGATAAAAAGTGTGTTTTATTATATAAAATAGAAAATAGATAGATAGTACTCGTGCATAGCAATGAAATTTTATAACGGTAGATAGTTGTAGTGATAAAAAATGCATGAGTTATAAATGAAAAATAGTAACCGTATGTAGATAGTTTGCTATAGTTGAATGCTCACATGTTACAACCGTTTGCAATTACAAGATGATCTTTTCAACGTTCTATTTTGAACGTTACACGAAACACTTCCCACAATATCGAATATCCTTAATTATTTGCCGCTAAGAATGTCCGGTGCTATGATATGCGCATTAACTTATGTGTCATTTCCATTTAAATGGCAACAATAAAATAATTTGCAATGTTTATATATCGTAAATCTATGTTCTATATCTATCGTAAATTCATATATGAAAAGTTGACTTTAAAACTAAAATTAGAAAGTGAGATTTGACTTAAAAAAAGAAATATAAACTACTAAAATTGACATAATTATTTTAGGATAAAAGATTTTGACTTATTAAAAAGAAATATAAAATTTGACTTATTAAAAAAATATAAACTACTAAAATGGACATAGTTATTTTAGATAAGAGCATTTCGTTCCAAGTATTATATATGTGCTTTATTTTCCTTGTAGTTGATTGGCAAAAGCAGCTTGTTAAAAAAATTGACAAAAGCATAATGACGTAACCGAACTTTTTTTTAGGCACACACCGTGCAGCTAGACGCGGATACTCGGCTTTTAATTACAATGTTTATTTTTTTTATTAGTACAATCTTAAAATAATACTAACGGAAAAGACAATCACACACAGATTGACATTATTCATAACCAACCTAACATACCATCCAAGCAAAAGACTTAACAATCCCATTTCCTGACCCAAACAATCTTATTATGAACGTTACACGAAAAACGTATCACTATTGCTTATCCTTAATTATCGGTCGCTAGGGATTTTCCGTGCGTGCACGGGTATTCGCCTAGTAAGTATGAAATGGATTTTACCTCCTATTTTGTTAATTACTTAACATTTGTATTCTT
>BQNB010119600.1:0-20787 GCA_026074375.1 Tanacetum coccineum
TTTTTGACTTTTCCATACCTGCACACATAAAACACAAATACAAGCATACTTTTGCTATTTTTGGACTGTTTTTGGTTTATTTGGGTTATTTTAGGTACAAATGGATATGTGTATTTTACACTTATCAATTTACTCTGCTGATCAATGACATGAACATTTACAAAATGAAATTGGATCAATTTCAAGTTAATACCAAGTTCATAAACAATCTCCTAACTGAATGGAGTAAGTTTGTGACTGGTGTCAAGCTTGTAAAAGATTTGCATACTACCAACTATGATCAGCTTCATGCATATCTTGAACAACACGAACTCCATGCAAATGAAGTCCGTATTATGCGTGAACGCAATCAAGATCCACTTGCATTAGTTGCTAACCATCAGATGACACCATCTCACTCCAACACTTATTAATACTCATACAACGATCCTTAGTTCCAACAATAGTTTTCACTATCTCAGTGTTCTCATTATGGATCAATTCCTCCCACACAACATTACTCAACTACTTATCCATCCATACCTTTTGTAATTTCTTATTCGTCAACACCGTATCCAAATTCTTACTCATCCACCGTTCATCAATAGGCTTGTCCACAATCACCATTTGTTCCTCAAATTAAATATATTGTCTCCATAGTTAATCAACAAACACATCTGGCTGAATTTCCTTAGATAGACTCTGTTCTAGCAGTTCCTTTGTTTAAGCAAGTAGATGACCCTATTGATGCCATTAACGAAATGATGTCATTTCTATCTACTGTCTTCACATCTCATTTCCCATCTACCAACAATCAGCTACGAAATTCATTCAACCACTTTAAGGGAGACCAAATTCTTATGCTGCTGGTACTTCAGGAACAAGGGCTAAAACTTCAGGAACAGGAAGGAATTATTTAGGTCAACAAAGGGTTGTAAAGTGTTTTAACTACCAAGGGGAAGGTCACATGTCAAGACAGTGCCCAAAGCCAAAGAGGAAACGAGATGCTACGTGGTTCAGGGATAAAGTTCTATCGGTTAAAGCTCAACGAAATGGTAAAGTTCTGAATGAGGAAGAATTGGAATTCTTGGCAGACCCTGGTATTGCAGAAGGTCCTGTTATACCGTTGGTCATTACACACAATGCAGCTTATCAAGCCGATGATTTGGATGCGTATGATTCTGACTATGACGAGATCTCTACAGCCAAAGCTGTTATTATGGCCAATTTGTCTTGTTAGGGTTTAGATGTTCTCCCCAAGGTACCACACTCTGACAACACTCATAATGATATGTTAAATCAAAGTGTACAAGAGATGTTGTATTCTGAACAAACCCATTTTGTAAATTATCCAGAGAATGAGATAACCAGTGATAGCAATATCATTCCTTACTCTCAGTATTTGCTTGAAACATAAAATGCAGCTGTTCAGGATACAAATTCTTCTACATAACAAGATGCCATTATATTATCTATGTTTGAACAACTGTCAGATCAAGTAACTAATTGTAACAAGGTCAATAAGGACAATCTAATGGCCAATGAAACCCTATCTGCTGAGCTTGAAATAACGGGTAAAATTGCTAGAAGAAAGACAAAATGTGGATTTAGATACTAGAGAAAATCTTATAATTGATGATATAATTCGGGATAAAGAGCATAGTTTGCGGATTTTGAAAAGGAAATTAACTCTCTTAAACAAACTATTTCTGAACAATTAAAAGAAAAAGAATCGTTAACAAACATATTTAATGTTTCCAAAAATGAATCAAAGGAAAAGGAAGCTAAGAATATTGACAACGAAATTGCTTTGGAAAAAAAAGTTAAAGAATTGGACAATATTATGCATAAAATGGGTCAATCCGCGCAAACTGTGCATATTCTAACGAAACCACAAGTTTTCTATGATAACAACCTTAAACAAGCTCTTGGTTTTCAAAATCCTTTCTATCTTAAGAACGCTCAGCAAATTAGGCCAATGCTTTATGATGGTAGTGTTATTGCTAAGGAAACCAATGTGATTTCAATTGCTGATTCTGAAGAGACTTTGATGCTTGAGGAAGAGAGTCGATCAAAAATGCTTTTAAAACAAAGTGATCCAATGGTATTAGAAAAGAAAGTTAACATTAAACCAATTAATTATGCTGAGTTAAATCGATTATCTGAAGATTTTGTAAACGTTTTATCCCAAAACAAGAACTGTCGAATGAACAAGCTTTCTGGTTACAAACTTCACACCCTAATGCTGACTAATCTGCTTCTTCGCCTGTCAAAATTGAGGTTACTCAGGAACTTCCTAAGGTAAGCCTGGTTAATACAAGCCTTAAAAAGCTTAAATACCATCTTTGCCAATTTGACAATGTCGTGAAAAAGCGGACCACGCCTGATGCTTTAACAGAAGAGGAATGGGGGTTTAAACACACTAAAGCTATTTTTCTAAAAGAAATAATTCCATTTGTAAAGACCTTAAAAGAAATATTTAATGTTTTTGATAAATATCTTTTAAATGATGTAACAGAAGTACAAACAGTTTTAAACCAGATGGAAGCTGCTGTTCAACAATATCATGTAGACAAACAGTGCTTTGAAATTCAAAAGAAATAATTTTTGATTGAAAACGATCGACTCTTAGATCTAATCATTTCTCAAGATATTGTGAATATTGTTGTGAATTCTTTGTTGGATAAAAATACTTTTGTGAAAGTGAATTATTTTGTTGCAATGAATGATTCTGTAAATTTTGTGGAAATGTGCAACAAGTGTCTCAAACTTGAAGCTGAGCTAATCAAACAACACAACATGATTAAAAAAGTTGAGTATAGTAGACTTTCAAAAAGCTTTTCTAAACTTGAACAACACTACATTTCTCTTGAACTTGCAATGCAACTCAATAAAGAAAATTTTTCAAAAGAATAACACATCTGTAAACCAAACTGAACCTTCATTTGATCACATGTTTAAATTGAACAATTTAAAAGCTGAGCTTCAAGAAAAAGACACAGCAATCGAGAAGTTGAAAGCAAACATTAAATGTTTGAATAAAACGTTCACCACAAACAATGTGAAAAGGACATAGATGAGATTGAGACCATCAACATAGAACTGGAACATAGGGTGGAAAAATTGATTGGTGAAAATGAGCATTTGAAATAGACTTATAAACAACTTTATGATTCAATTAAACCATCACGAGTTCATGCTAAAGAACACACTGACTCTTTGGTTAATCAATTAAATCAAAAGTCTGTTGCAGTTACTGATTTAAATGCTCAACTTCAGGAAAAAGTATGTCATAACAGCATTAAAAATGATCTTAGAAAATTAAAAGTAAATGACATAGTTGATAATGCTACCCAAGTGTTAAATGCTACCACTATTGCTCAAGGAATGTTAAAGCTTGACCCAGTGATTTTGGCTCCTAAGGTTAAAAATAATATGGAACCTCACGAATACTACCTTAAGCATACTATAGAACAAGCTGCTATTCTTAGGGAGGTAGTTGAACAAGCTAAATCATGAAATCCTTTAGATAGTGCATCTTACTCAGCATGTATGTATGTTAAGCTAATTCAAGAGTTGCTAGGTTATGTTAGAGATACTTTCCCCGATATTCACAAACCTAGTGAGAAATTAGTTGGGGTCACGCCTATTAACAAAAAGAAAACAGTTTAATTTGCTGACACTGTCACATCATCAGGCAACATTCCCAAAGTAACTAACAGACCTCTATTGTCTTCTACGGGAGTAAACCCTTATACTAGTGCTAGCGGATCAAAGCCTTCAGGCAATACAAAGAATGATAGGATTTCACGAACACCAAGTAGTAATGAGAAGAATAAAGTAGAAGTCCATTTTAGGAAAGTTAAATCTAGTTTAAATAAAAGGAACTTTGATTCTAAAAATGTCTGTAATGAACATGTTAAGCATCCTGTTAAATGTGCTAAGGCTCTTTTTCCTGTATGCAATGAATGTTTGTTTGATGCTAGTCATGCTATGTGTTTAATTGATCATGTGAATAGTATGAATGTGCGTGCTAAATCTGCCTCTAAGAAAAATAAAAAGAGAAAAGAATGGAAACCTACTAGAAATGTATTTAACTCTGTTGGATATAAATGGAAACCCACTAGAAGGACTTTCACCTTAGTTGGAAATGTATGCCCTTTAACTATGTTAACCGCCACTAATAAAGTTCCTCTTAAGGTTCCCATTCCTCTTGAAGTAGTTGCACCAAAACATGTAGTAACTAAAGTACATACCATGAGACCTAAAGTACATAAGTCTGTTCAAAATAGCAAACCTAAGGTTGCAAAATCTATGACTGCTAATAGAATGGAACCCGGTACATCTCGAGGATCCGATACTTCAGTTGCTCCATCTTCTTCTTCTCTTATCGAATGCATGTTGTCCAAATTGTTTTGTGGTATTTTGACTCCGGATGCTCCAAGCACATGATCGGAGATCACTCTCAGCTCACCAATTTCATTAATAAATTTATTGGTACTATCAAATTCGATAACGACCAAGTTGCAAAGATTATGAGGTATGGTGATTATCAAATAGGGAACGTCATAATTTCAAGGGTTTATTATGTGGAAGGACTAGGACACAATCTATTCTCAGTTGGTCAATTCTGCGACTCAGATCTTGAAGTAGCTTTCCGAAAACACACATGCTTTATTCGTAATCTGGAAGGTGTTGATTTACTCTCATGATCTCAAGGAAATAACATGTATTCTCTTCCCATTGGGGATATGATGGCGTCTTCTCCTATATGTCTCTTGTCAAAAGCCACAAAGACTAAGTCATGGTTATAGCATCATGGTCTGTCTCATTTGAATTTTGGTGCTATTAATCTCTTGGCCAGACACGGTCTAGTACGTTGTCTTCCCAGACTTAAATTTGAAAAGGACCATTTGTGTTCTGCATGTGCCATGGGAAAAGGCAAGAAACAATCACATAAACCTAAATCTAAAGACACCAATCAAGAAAAACTATATCTTTTGCACATGGATCTTTGTGGGCCTATGCGTGTTCCAAGTGTAAATGGGAAAAAAGTACATCCTCGTCATTGTGGGTGATTACTCTCGGTTCATATGGGTGAAGTTTCTAGCATCAAAGGATAAAGCTCCTGATTTTATAATCAAGTTTCTGAAAATGATACAAGTTAGATTAAATGCAACTGTAAAGAACATTCATACAGATAATGGAACTGAGTTTGTTATTCAAACTCTGCGAGACTACTATGAACAGGTTGGCATCTCTCATGAAACATCGGTTGCGAACTCCATAACAAAATGGTGTTGTTGAAAGGCAAAATCATACTCTTGTTGAAGCCACTCAAACAATGTTAATCTATGCAAAAGCTCCTTTATTTCTATGGGCCGAGGCAGTTGCTACCCTATGTTACACCCAAAACCTATCTGTTATACGACATCGCCATGGAAAAACTCCTTATGAGCTCTTACATGATAGAAAACCTGATTTATCCTATCTTTACATTTTTGGTGCACTTTGCTACCCAAACAATCATAGTGAGAATTTAGGCAAACTTCAAGCTAAAGCTGATATAGGTATTTTCATTGGATATGCACCCAAGAAGAAATCTTATCGTATTTACAACCGACGTACTCGAAAAATCAATGAAACCATCCATGTCGATTTTGATGAGCTGACGGCTATGGCTTCTGAACAAAGCAGTTTAGAACCCGCGCTTCATGAAATAACTCCTACAACACCCAGTTCAGGACTCGTTCCAAACCCTCATCCTTCAGCACTGTTTGTACCACCATTGAGGCATGAACGAGATCTTGTGTTTCAACCAGTGTTTGATGCGTTCTTCTCTCCTCCAGCTAGCGTTGCCTCTCTAGTTCCTGTAGAAGAAGCTCCAGCTCCTGTTGAGTCAACCGGTTCACCTTCCTCAACAACTGCTCATCAAGATGCACCCTTACCAAGTACCTCACAAACCACTCTAAAATCACAATCCCAAACAATTCCTCTCTGTGCTGAACAAGAGTCACATGACCTTGAGGTTGCACATATAAGTAACAATCCTTATTTAAATCCTCATCATCGGATGTTATTCCTACTATTGTGCACTCAGACGCTCCAATCTCAAAACATCTCAGTAAATGGACAAAAGATCATCCGTTATAAAACATAATTGATGACCCTTCCAGACCCATTTCCACAAGACTCCAACTATACGAACAAGCTTTGTTGTGCTACTATGATGCCTTCCTAACTTCATTTGAACTTAATATGTACAAAGATGCACTAACTCAGTCATGTTGGATTAAGGCAATGCAAGAAGAGCTAAATGAATTCGAACATCTTAAAGTTTGGGAACTCGTTTCTCGTCTAGATAAAGTGATGGTTATCAACTTAAAATGGATATATAAGGTCAAATTGGATGAATTAGGGGGGAATCTTGAGAAACAAGGGAATATTGGTAGCTCGTGGATACCTTCAGGAAGAGGGAATTGATTTCGAAGAATCCTTTCCTCCCGTGGATAGACTAGAAGCTGTTTGGATATTTCTCGCGTTTGCTGCTCATATGAATATGATCGTGTACCAGATGGATGTAAAGATGGCATTTTTAATGGCTTTTTGCGTGAAGAAGTCTACGTTAGCCAATCGGACGGATTTGTGGATCCAGACAATCCTAATCACGTGTACATACTAAAGGAAAGCTTTATATGGGTTGAAACAGTCTCCACGCGCGGGGTATGATCTATTATCATCGTTTTTGCTATCCCAAGGATTTTCCAAAGGCACAGTTGATCCCACATTGTTCATCAGCATAAAAAGCAAAGATATCCTCCTGGTACAAATCTATGTTGACGATATAATTTTTGCTTTTACTACTACTGAACTATGTGATAAGTTTTCTGAGATAATGTGTTCCAAATTCAAGATGTCAATGATGGGCAAAATATCATTTTTTCTAGGACTACATATTTCACAGAGTTCCAGAGGCATCTTTTTATACCAATTAAAATATGCTTTAGAATCACTTAAGAAATACTGAATGGAATCTTGTGACCTAGTTGATACTCCAATGGTGGAGAAATCCAAACCGGATGAGGATACACAAGGGAAAGCCGTTGATCCTACACATTATCATGGCGTGGTTGGCACCCTTATGTATCTAACATCCAATAGACCAGACCTGGTATATGCTATATGTATGTGTGCTTGGTATCAGGCTCGTCCTACCAAAAAGCACCTACATGCTGTAAAAAAATCTTTTGATATCTAAGAGGAACCGTCAATCAAGGATTATGGTACTCGAAGGATTCTGCTATTTCTCTAACAACTTTTGCAGATGCTGATCATGCGGGTTGTCAAGATACAAGACGTAGTACATCTGGAAGTATGCAATTGTTGGGAGACAGACTTGTTAGTTGGTCATCAAAAAGGCAGAAAAGCGCTGCAATATCCAATATGAAAGCTGAATACATCGCCTTATCCGGCTGTTGTGCTCAAGTTCTATGGATGAGATCACAACTAATCGACTATGGCATTGGATTCAACAAAATTCCAATGTACTGTGATCATAAAAGCGCTATTGCTATATGCTGCAACAACGTTCAACATTCTCGATCAAAGCATATCTACATCAGATATCACTTTATAAAATAGCAAGTAGAGAATGGAGTCGTCGAGCTTTACTTTGTCAGAACGGAATAGCAGTTAGCGAACATCTTCACCAAGGCTTTATGTCGAGAAAGAATTGAATTCCTTATCGACAAGCTGGGGATGAGAAGTTTTACTCCTGAGACTCTGAAAGAACTAGCAAATGAAGCCGAAGAATAGTGGTGGTACCTATTCTTATATCCTCTGTATAATATGTATATATAAAATCACAAAAACACAAAAAGATTTTTCACTTCTTATAATTTTTTATAAAAACAAAATTAAAAATTAAAAAATCAGAAAAAGGCAAAAATATATTTTCATGTCATGTTTTCTAGCATCGATAATATTTACGGCTTCAAAAATGTTATTTAACAATTGCACAAAGCTGTAAATAAAGTTCGAATAGAAAACATGACATATGGCATGCTATTATTTCCGATAGCAACCCGATCATCATCTTAAAGGCAAGTATTTCAAAAAGAAAACGTGACCACTTAATGGGAGTTTATTCTCGGGTATGGTCTACTTTATGACCATGCAAAGGCTTGTGTTTACTTTGCAACACAACCCGTGCTTTCCTTCTCCATGAGTGTACGTGTTAGTGCGCTTATGTGTCAAAATAAGAGAAATCTTATTTTATGGTTGTTGATTTTTAGAAATAAAATAATCATATCAGTAATTCATCAGAAAATAATTTTTCATGGCCTTTGACCACTCAAACAAGGACTATTGCTCTTTAAATAGAAAACGGGTCATTGTTTGAGGGGGAGAAATGTCAAATTTCTTCTTCAAAATCATCAAGGATTAAATGGAAAAAGGTTTTAAATAATAACGGGTTATCAATTAAAGGGGAGTTAATTAAATTTAACTTATTTGTGCCTAATATGTTATGTGTTTATGCTTTTAGGGACTTAATTGCAAAAATAAGTAGCTAGGCTTTGTAGTATAAACTTTACGGACTAATTGTGCCTTTAGTGAAACTAGTTATGCCTTAAGAAAAGTTACTATGAAAAATAGAAAGGAATTAAGAGTTCAGGGGGCATTTGTGTCAAAAGGTAAAACTTTTAACACAAACACCCCTCTCCCTCTCGTCACAGTAACACACACACTTACACTTAAAAAAAATTCCCTCCTCACCCTAAAAATCGTCATTTTCAAGATCACAAGAATCAGACTATTTCAAGACTAGAGGTAAACTTCAAACATGTTCCTTATTATCTAAACAACTTATCTACAAAAGAAATTAGGTTGTAACTCGATTTATTACTCAAAATCCTTAGAATTTGGTTTAGGGTTAGTGAAAATCAAATGTTGTCTAATTCCAAAATTAGTTGAGGGGTTTTGATGCTTAAGAAGTGTAGCTCACGCGGTTATAACAGTTTGTCATGGGTCGAACATTCAATGGGGTTTTGAATGATTCTTGTATGCGAAAATTAGGGTTTTAGAGAAAGGATTGATAAATGTGATGGGTTTGTGTTTAGTTAGTACCTATAACCTTTCTTGGATGTATTCGAGTGAGAAAAATCCATATCTTGTATGCAAACTTTGTGCCTTTGATTTAAACGAGTGATACCTTACTAGTTCTTTGCTTTAAATGAAAATTTTGTGGATGATTCATGTTATAATTGCTAGAATATGGTTATATATGTGTGATTTACATGACTTTGTTGTATAAGTGCCAAAAAATGAAAGTTTGTAAAAATCAAAATTTTTAGACGGTTGTTTATACATCAATGGTTTTAGACGGCTGTTTATACATCAATGTTTTTAGACGGCTGTTTATACATGCCTCTAGACGGCGATTTATACACAACCTCTAGACGGCGATTTATACATAACCTCTAGACAGCGATTTATACGCTCTTATTTAGACGGTGATTTATACACAAGACAATAGACGGTGATTTATACATCCCATCTTAGACGGCGATTTATACATCTATAATAGATGGCGATTTATACACAATTCTAGGTGGCAATTTATACCAGGTTTTAAGATGGTGGTTTATACATTGACCTAAGATGGCGATTTATACATAAGTTACAAAATTGATTTTTTCCTAAATGTTTTAACACTATAACTCATTTTTAGGTTAAATCTTTCTTATAATCTATGAAAGTTGCTAAATTGATCATGTTTGACCAATTGTTAGTCAGTTGACCTTCCAATTAATGTCATTCGTCTTATTTGATTGAATGTCTGATAATGTGTGATTAAGTCTGCCTAGTTAATGTCTATAAATTTCCTTGAATATGAACTGTATTGGAACATTCTTAGCAGAAACATGAATCCTATTGCAACTCAACAAGATGCTCTCGACAATGCTTTGGTCCCTCCTAAAAAGAGACTAAAGATTAAAAGATGCAATGCTAGAATTGGGTTCAGCAAGCCACAAAGAAAAGAAACATATCAAGTCACTTTGGAAGCTCTAAAGCTATCTCCTTGCTATCCCGCATTCCTGATCATTGCTGAAGTCCCTGAAATCTACATGCATCAATTTTGGAACACCATCACAATGATCAGAGATACAAATGCATACAGTTTCAAGTTGGATAAAAAGAAATGTCGAGTTGATACTAAAGTATTTCGTGAAATTCTCCAGATCTATCCGATTCTTCTTAACCAAGATTTTGTTTCACTTCCCTCAGAAGAAGAATTGCTTTCATTTATCAAGGAACTTGGTTACTCTGGCAAGTGTAATATGTTCTCTGCTATCCACACTGATCAAATGCACCAGCCTTGGAGAACATTTGCAGCTATCATTAACAGGTGCATTTCTGGGAAGACAACAGGACTTGATATGGTCAAGGAATCACGAGCTCAAATCTTATGAGGTATGTACAATGAGAATAATGCTGACTATGTTGCTCTGCTCTGGAAAGACTTTATGTATCAAGCTGACAACAGAGAAATAAGTTCAGCACGCAAAGAGTACATGCCCTACCCTAGATTCACCAAAGTTATCATCGATCACTTCATCTCCAAAGACAAAACCATCTCTATGAGGAACATAATTAATCTTCACACTGTCCGTAATGATTCTCTGTTGGGTACTTTGAAGTTTGTGACCAAAACTAATGATACTCAAAAGTATGGAGCACTTATTCCTGATGAAATGATTAATCAAAACATCAAAGATTCTAAAGAATACAAGAGTTATTATGACTTTGCTACTGGAAAGGTTGAACCCAAGAAAGCAATGAAATTTAAGAAAGTTGCTTCACCCGTAAGAAAACTGTCTCCTGTCCTAGAAGCAGAACCTGTCAAGAAGGCTAAACGAGTTAAGAGACCTGCCAAAAAGTCTACTCCTGCGTCAACAACCGGTGTCATAATCAGAGATACTCCTGGTGTATCTGTATCAAAGAAGAAAGCACCTGCTAAAGGTGACAAAGGAAAAGGCATGGAGTTACTTTCTGATTTAACATTACTGGAAGCTACTCAAGTCAAAGAAGCTCTAAAGAAAAGCAAGTTGGAAACTCATAAGGTTCAAGCTAGTGGCTCAAGTGAGGGAGTTGGTTCCCAACCAAAGGTTCCTGATGAGTCTGAAGACAAGATAGCTGGTACAGATGAAAGAACTGGTACTAAACCAGGGGTTCCTGATATTCCCACATATGAATCCGAGAGTGAAAATAAATCATGAGGTGATAGTCAAGATGATGAAAGCAATGATGATGGTGATGACAATGATAGTCACAACAAGGATGGTGAAAGTAAAGATGATGATGGTAATTCTACTGCTGATGATAATGAAAGGACTGATTCAGATGATGATGAAGAAGAAACAAATGAAGATGAGTATGTCCATACTCCTACTCCTAAATATGGATTCTCTGATGAAGAAGAGTATGGTGATCTGTATAAGATGTGGACGTGAAATCGTTAGGAGTAGAGCATGAAAAGGAAAGGAAAGGTGATGCAGGGATGACTGATTCTGATCATAATGTTTCTCAATAAAAGTCATATAAGCAAGTTATAGAAGATGCACATTTGACACTCACTTCTTTATAGAAGACTTTCATCACATCAGATCAACCACAAAATCTACAGCCTACCTTATCACTCCATCTCAAAATAAACGCCCCATCTCTTTCTTTAGTTATCATCTAAAATCAAACCCAGTAGATACCATCCAAATATTTCTCAAACAATCAATACGAAAGCCCAACTATAATTTTTTGCTCGTGTCTTCGTCACTTCAAGAACGGCTTCAAGGTCTTTGCTAAGATCTCAGGTAGGTCTAATCTTTTCATGCTTTGCGTGTTTGACCAATGAAACAAAGAAAAGTCTCGAACAGATTTGTTATGATATTTTCTTTATTTTCGTATATTGAAAAGAGTTATGCTCAACATAGATCAATGATGAGTTGGGTTGTGATTTGTAAAGGCTCTTAATGGTCTTGAAATATATTGATAGAAATAAATCTAAAACCCTCTACCGAGATCTTTATTTGCTTTTAAGTTTTGATTGGAGATATGAAGAAGGATGGGATTAAATGAGTGTGGTTTAGATTTATTTGTGGTTGTTGATTCTGATGGTGAGTTTTTGTTGTAACTGTTATTCCACTTCTTTTCTGCTTTCATTTTTCGATCTGCATCATTTTTGGAACACAATCGAGTTTGATTGTTGACCAAAGTCAACGTCGAGTTTTGATCAGATCTGAAACTACTTCTGAGTTTGACTTTTTGACCAGTTCCGAATTTATGAAATCAGCTGTTTTAGCACATTTTATGATTGAATCTGATCGAGTTTGATCAAATCTTACGACAAAACCATAAGTAGCCAAACTCGATCGACTTACACATATCAAAATGAACAAGTAAACTGTCAAACTGTGAAATAAACTGTGTAATAAGCTATAAATCTAATAAACTGCTAAATAATCTTGAATAAACTGTAAATTTGACTGAATCTGGAATGAATAAGCTCTAATAAGCTGCTGAACGGACTGAATAAGCTCAAATAAGCAGAACTATAAGCTCAAATAAGTTGCGTAATAAGCTGATCAAAATAAGCTAAACATCACGAATCTCTCCTGCAGCTCTGATACCACTTGTGAGGTTTCTTGATTCACGATCTCGGGAGGTCAGGGAAACTCAAAGTATGTTTTCATCATTTTCAAAGGTTTTTTATTAAAAGGAAAATGGAAATTACAATTATAAGCTTCACCCTCTAATGTTGATTAGAGGGGAGTATTTATAGGCTAAACACAAGGACACTTTGCACTAATTACAATTTTAGTCCTTGTGTTTTAACTTAAGCCTAAACTAGTGTAATTACCATATAGACACTACATTTTTAATCCTAACAATCTTCCCCTAATGTGGTGGCATATGGAATTACTTACAATGTATCCTACAAGTATAAATAGCCAAAGATATATGCAGTTTGCTTTGTCTTCAACATGTACTTTAGCTTAAATTAGTTCTTCACTTGTAGGGAATACAATGTAATCTATATAAACTGAGTTGACTTCCCCTCAGTTCATACCGCATATCTTTAAACTGCTTCCCCCCAAACAAACAGCCATTCGAAGCAAATATGAAACTTTGATGTAGTTGACAAATCTTCTAACTATAGCGGTTTAAGCTCGCAGCGGAATTTGTAGAAGAAGAAGTAAACCACACTTACCAGCAAATCTGACTTCTTCATTGCGGATTAGTAGCCAATCCATTCAGGGGAACATGCACAGACTTCACACATTTCTTCCCCCTGATCAATGCAGTTTATCAAAATATTAAACCAAAAAAGATGATAGTTAAAAGAGTATGAAAGGGAATATCACAATTACACCTTTCTTCCCCCTAATTGCATTCGGTGACCATCGAAAAAATCATAATATGTGAACGCCTGAATATTTGATAGAAAAATCATGTGTGAAGTCACTTGTCCAACCTCGGATTCTGTCGGCTCTTTGTAATGATTACTGATGGAGAGAATGCAGTATCACAAACTTGATGCTGAAGTAGAATACCATAAACTTGTGACTTATGTCTTGTGCTATCCACTAGACTCCAAACCTACACTGAATACTACAATGCAATTCCTTGAAGTATAAGTAGACCTAAGTCTCTAGACTCAACTATGTGAGACATTGAGCACTATAACGTAACTCCTTCAAGTGATAGCAAATGTGCGCATTGAGCACCAACTTCTGCGTTTATAGATCACACATTGCTAGATTTGACATGTTTTCATCAACACCAGTTATAAGCTCAAACAAGTTATCTTTAAAAGTCATCATCCAACCAACCCTGACTTTTAAGATATGATAAGTACACGCACCCGTGAAATTCCACTTCAACTTCAAATAAATGATAACGAATCATCCCTGTAATCAATTCTTGCGATTAAATCTCGAGACTAGCCTTTTGAACGGTTTTTGTGAATCTTTTATCCGGATCGTTTTAAGCAATAAGTGATGTTTTTGTTTCCGGTTAGTATATCAAAAATTAATATTAGCAAATTTTAGTCTCAAAAGCACAAAGTGTTATACTAATTTTTGGACTTATCAGCCCAACTTTATTAATCAGTCCAGTCTATAATTCAGCCCATTTTACTTATATTGCGAGTCTAAAATTTGGTATAACTGATTCATGCAAGCATTACTGAATTTAGTTATGGTATTTTGACCCATCTCTCAACGAAACCCATAGCAGCCTAAATTAAATTCGGTTGTAGCCCATGTTTTATTTATCAATATACATCCAACCCTATCCCTAGTTTCACATAATAACATACCTCTGTCTCCTTTTTAGTTCACACGCAGTCAAGAATGAAATCTCTTCCCAACTTTCATCACATCAGATCAACCACAAAATCTACAGCCTACCTTATCACTCCATCTCAAAATAAATGCCTCATCTCTTTCTTTAGTTATCATCAAGAATCAAACCCAGTAGATACCATCCAAATATTTCTTAAACAATCAATACGAAAGCCCAACTACAATTTTCTTCTCATGTCTTTGTCACTTCAAGAACGGCTTCAAGGTCTTTGCTAAGATCTCAGGTAGGTCTAATCTTTTCATGCTTTACGTGTTTGACCAATGAAACAAAGAAAAGTCTCGAACAGATTTGTTATGAGATTTTCTTTATTTTTGTATATTGAAAAGAGTTATTCTCAACATAGATCAATGATGAGTTGGGTTGTGATTTGTAAAGGCTCTTAATGGTCTTGAAATATCTTGATAGAAATAAATCAAAAACCCTCTACTAAGATCTTTATTTGCTTTCTTTTTTGATTTCAAGTTTTGATTGGAGATAGGAAGGAAGATGGGATTAAATGAGTGTGGTTTGGATTTGTTTGTGGTTGTTAATTTTGATGGTAAGTTTTTGTTGTAACTATTATTCCACTTCTTTTCTGCTTTCATTTTTCGATCTGCATCATTTTCGGAACACAACCGAGTTTGACTGTTGACCAAAGTCAACGTCGAGTTTTGATCAGATCTGAAACTACTTCCGAGTTTGACTTTTTGACCAGTTCCAAATTTATGAAATCAGCAGTTTTTAGCACATTTTATGATTGAATCTGATCAAGTTTGATTAAATCTTAAGATAAAACCGTAAGTAGCCAAACTCGATCGACTTACACATATCGAAATAAACAAGTGAACTGTCAAACTGTGAAATAAACTATGTAATAAGCTGTAAATCTAATAAACTGCTGAATAATCTCGAATAAACTGTATAAACTAAATCTGACTGAATCTGGAATGAATAAGCCCTAATAAGCTGCTGAACGGACTGAATAAGCTCAAATAAGCAGAACTGGACAAAATAAGCTCAAATAAGTTACGTAATAAGCTGATCAGAATAAGCTAAACATCACGAATCGCTCCTGCAGCTCTGATCCCACTTGTGATGTTTCTTGATTCACGATCTCGGGAGGTCAGGGAAACTCAAAGTATGTTTTCATCATTTTCAAAGGTGTTTTATTAAAAGGAAAAAGGAAAATGGAAATTACAATTATGAGCTTCACCCTCTAATGTTGATTAGAGAGGAGTATTTATAGGCTAAACACAAGGACACTTTGGACTAATTATACTTTTAGTCCTTGTGTTTTAACTTAAGCCTAAACTAGTGTAATTACCATATATACACCACATTTTTAATCCTAACAAGAAGACTGAAAGTTCAAAGCAATGCTTATCTGTTTCATCCGACTTTGCTAGTAAATTTCTCATCTTGGAAAACGTTCCACCAGCCGTTGATGAAGTTGCTTCTATGATGAATGTCAAGATTCTTCAGGAAGAATCAAGCACTCAAGTATCCTCTCTTTTCACTGTACCTGAGACATCTATCCTAGAAATTGCTACTACACATACTACAACCGTTCCTCCAACTATATTAATGATCACTCCTCTTCCACAACTGACGACACCACCTCCTGCACCTACAACCATTTCAACTACAACCTTAATTCATGCACTTCCTAATTTTTCTTCCCTGTTTAGATTCGATCAAAGAGTTTCTACATTGGAAAAGGAGTTGTCTCATTCAAACAAGCTGACCATTCTGTACAACTCCTCGAATCCGTCAAATCTTAACTTCCAACAATAGTGGATTACCTTCTTAGTACAAGAATTGGTTATGCTACTCGAACAACTCTCTAGTAATATACTAAGGAATTTAAAAAGAAAGCTCAAGAAGAGAGGAAGTTATACATAGATGTTGTTAAGAAATCAGTAAAAGACATTATAAAGGATGAAGTCAAAAGTCAACGGCCTCAGATCCTACCTAAGGAAGTATCAGACTTCGCCACTCCTATGATCCAGAGTACTATCAATGAATCACTTGAGAATGTCGTCTTAGCTAAATCTTCTTCTCAACCTAAGTCAACATACGAGGCTACAAAATCTCTTACTGAGTTTGAATTGAAGAAGATCCTGTTAGACAAATTAGAGAAAAGTAAATCGTATCGAGCTGCTAAAGAACACAGAAACCTCTACGAAGAGTTGGTCAAATCTTATCAGCTCGAGAAGGATCTCTTTGACTCGTATGGTAAAGCATACTCTTTAAAGAAAAACCGTAAAGACAAGGACAAGGATGAAGACCCTCTAGCTAGACCAGGCTAAGGGTTAAAGAAAAGGAAGACAAGCAAGGATGTTGAACCTCCAAAAGGATCTAAATCAAAAGACTCGAAGTCAAGCTCATCCAAAGGCAACAAGTCTCAGCCAAAATCATCTGGCAAGTTAGTGCAAGCAGAGGATCCAGTGTCTGAGACTGCAAATACTGACATGCCACAAGATCAAGGAGATGACATGGGTAATTGTTGTGATTAAAAGTCTTCTAGATGTTGTTTGAATTACTACTGCTTATGTTTGTGTTAATGTTACTCAGCTGGATTTAGTACTGCTAGTGAATATTCGTACTGCTAGTGAAAATATGCTAAGTGCTTACTACTGCTAGTGAATGTTAGTACTGCTCAAGGTTAAGACTGCTCAAAGATGAAGTTAATACTGCTGAGAATAAGTTAGTACTATTTGATTGTTAGTACTGCTTATATGATATGTATTAAGTTATTTGTTTATAGAAAAGATTATGGATACGTAGGAAAGTATTATAAGCCGACTAGGGCTCCTCGGTGTATAAAAGGAGGTCCTAGGGCATAGATTTTGATATCTTTTATCAATCTTTTGAAGTATTATTAGACGTATAATTCATAGATTCAAGGTCTTTGTAACCCTAATACTTTAAGAGTATTCGTATTATTATCATTAATAATATTGAAGCTTATTTGTTGAATTGTATGTTCATTGAATTACTGTTTCGTTGATAATTCTTCTTAATATTAAAGATTAGATTCCGTATAATCTTTAATATATTCAAAAACAGTTTCTACTATAGTTGTGTTATATTTATCTAATATAACTAAACCTTAAACAAGCTTAAGGAATTAGATCTATTGAAGTGGGATCAACAAGTGGTATCAAAGCTTGTTAAGAAGCTGTGAATAAGAAGAACCTGTTTTTGCTAAAAGATATGGATCAAGATTCTACACACATAGTAGCTGCATCCAAAGTTCCCATGCTCAAACATGGTAAGTATGAGATATGGAGGATGAGGATTGAACAATATATCTAGATGATAGACTATGAACTGTGGGAAGTCATAAAGAATGGTGCAACCTTGCCAAAAACAAAAATTATAAAAGGAGTTATGACAGAGATGCCTATTACAATTGCTGAAGAAAAGGCTTAGAGAAGATTAGAGGTGAAAGCTAGAAGTACTTTAATGATGGGCATTCCCAATGAACATCAGTTAAATTTTAACTCTATAAAGGATGCTAAGAAGTTGCTAGATGCTATTGAAAAGAGATTTGGTGGGAATGCAGCTACAAGAAAGAATCAAAGGAATCTCTTAAAGCAACAATATGAAAACTTCACTGCTCCAAGCTCAGAGATGTTTGATCAAACTTTTGATAGGCTTCAAAAGCTTGTGAGTCAGTTGGAGCTTTTGGATGAAAAGCTTTCACAAGAAGATGTTAATCAAAAGTTATTAAGAAGTTTGTCACCTAAGTGTAACACACATGCTTTTGTGTAGAGGAATAAAGCTAATTTAGATACAATGAGCATGGATGATCTCTACAACAACCTCAAGGTGTATGAACCATAAGTTAAAGGGATGTATAGCTTAAGTTCAAGCACACAGAATATGGCTTTTATGTCCTCTTCAAATAACAACACTAGCAGCACTAATGGAGCAGTTAATACTGCTCAAGAGGTTAATACTACTCATGAAGTTTCTACTGCTAGCACTCAAGTTAATGATGCTTACTCTACAAATATTAATAACCTGAGTGATGTTGTTATTTATGCATTCTTTGCTAGCCAACCAAATAGTCCTCAACTTGTACATGAGGACTTGCAACAAATCCATCCAGATGACATGGAAGAGATGGATTTGAGATGGCAAATGGCTATGTTGACTATGAGGGCAAGAAGGTTTTTGAAGAATACAGAAAGGAAGCTTACTGTTAATGGCAATGAGACTATTGGTTTTGATAAGTCCAAAGTGGAGTGCTAAAACTGCCACAAGAGGGGACATTTTGCTAGGGAGTGCAGAGCTCCAAGAAATCAAGACAACAAGAACAAGGAAAGCTCTAAAAGGATTGTGCCTGTAGAAACATCTACTTCCACAGCTTTGGTGTCATGTGATGGTCTTGGTGGATATGACTGGAGTAATCAGGCAGAGGAAGGGCCTAATTTTGCACTCATGGCTTTCTCATCTTCAAGTCCTGACTCAGAGGTATCCAATGATTCTATTTGTTTAAAATCTTGTTTAGAAACTGTTGAACTTCTTAAATATCAAAATAATCAACCATTAAAAGATTTAAAGAAATCTGAGTTAATGGTTCTAGGTTATAAGACAGGTTTAGAGTTAGTGGAAGAAAAAGTTGAAGTTTATAAAGCAAATGAGTCTATTTATTTACAAGATATTAAGGGCTTAAATTTTGAAATTCATATAGGAGAAATAACTATTAGAGAGCTTAGGAAGAAGCTTGATATAGTTCAAAAAGAAAAATATGGCATTCAACCTAATGTAGATAAATTTGAACATGCATCTAAAAGTTTAAACAAGCTCATAGAGTGTCAGATAGTTGACAATTGCAAGAAAGGTTTTGGCTATGAAAATTATAATGCAGTTCCACCTCCCTACACAGGAAATTTCATGCCTCCAACGCCTGACTTGTCTTTTACTAGTTTAGATAAGTTTGTTAATGAGCCTATAGTTGAGAACTGTAAAGCTATGTCTAGTGAAAAAGAGCCTAAGGTAGTTAGGAAGTATAATGATGCCCCAAGTACTGAAGAATGGGTGTCAGATGATGAGGAAGAGGATGTGTCTCAGCCTAAAACTGGAAACAAAATAGTTAGGCCTAGTATTGTTAAGAAAGAGTTGGTCAAATCTAAACAACAAACAAAAACTACTAGGAAAACTGTTAAACAAGTTGAGCAACATAGGAAAAACACTCACAGTCCAAGAGGCAATCAAAGAAATTAGAAGAATATGATGTCTCAAAAGCTAGGAAGCAATTTTGAGATGTTTAATAAGGTCTATTATGTGTGTGGAAGCTTTGATCATTTGCAGGTTGATTGCAATTACCATCAAAAATAGTTTCAAAATCAAAGGATGGTAAAACCTGTTTGGAACAATGCTCAAAGGGTGAATCATCAAAACTTTGCTAAAAAGACTCACCCATGTGCTAAAAAGAACTTGGTTCCAAGAGCATTACTAATGAAGTCTGGTTTAGTATCAATTAATACTACTAGACAAAATATTTCAAAAACAACAGTATTGGTTAATACTGCTAGACAAGTTAATGTTGCTCACTCAAAAACAACAGTGAATGTTGCTAGACCAATGTCATATCTTTCTAAAACAGTACATTTAAATGTTAAGAGGCCCATTCATAAGAACACAACATTTAAAAACAGTAATATTAATCAAAGGGTTAATACTGTTAGGGGTAAAAAAATTTAATACTGCTAGGTCAAAAGTAGTAGTTAATGCTGTTAAGGGAAATAATTTTAACGCTGTTAAGGCCTTAGCTTGTTGGGTATGGAAACCAAAGCATAAAGTTTTAGACCATGTTTCTAAACACAACAGTGCATCAATCACCCTAAAAAAAAGTTTGATTATATTGATGCACAAGGCAGATCTAAGTCAGTGATGGCTTGGGTCCCAAAAAGAAACTAATTTTCTTATCTAATGTGCAGGGCAATCCACAAATGGATTTACAGGATCAAGGAGTGATTGATAGTGGATGCTCAAGGCACATGATAGGGAACATGTCCTATCTTACAGACAATAAAGAGATAGATGGAGGATATGTTACTTTTGGAGGGAACCTCAAAAGAGGGAAAATCACAGGAAAAGGTACCATTTAAAATGGTAATCTAGATTTTGAAAATGTGTATTTTGTGAGAGAGTTAAAGTTTAATCTCTTTAGTGTCTCACAAATGTGTGATAAAAAGAATAGTGTTCTTTTTAATGACACTGAATGTATTGTTTTATCTCCAAACTTTAAGTTAATTGATGGAAGTCAAGTTTTACTTAGAGTTCCTAGAAAGAACAATATGTATAGTGTTGATTTAAAGAACATAGTTCCTAAAGGAGGTTTAACTTGCCTTTTTGCAAAAGCCACATCTGATGAATCTAAACTTTGGCATA
>BQNB010119601.1:0-20786 GCA_026074375.1 Tanacetum coccineum
AGTAATTTTGATTTGGGGCGTTGACTTGTTGACCCGTCTAGACTTAGGATTGGGCTTTTGGTTGTATCTTGGGCTTTTAGTTTTATTTTTGGGCCAAAAGTATTAATAAAAGGGTTTAGGGTTTATTGGTTTATATAGTTTATGTTTTGGGCTGACCCGGCCTATTAAGTGGGCCCGGGTTGGTCCGTAAAGGACGGGTACACCTTCGACTTTGGTTTTTCGTCCTCTTTTCATTCCCGTGCTTGGATTTGTCCGTTTTGCCTTTATTTTGTCCATTTCTTGATATTCGATACCTGCATGACACAAATCACAAAACAAACGTATACAATGCATTTTTATCATGTTTTGGTCTTTTTAGCTCGTTTAATAAGGTAATAGGTATGTGTAAATAAGCACATACCAGGGATATAAACTGGCTTATCCTTTCTCTTGCCTTTTCCTTTATCCTTGCCTTTAGCATTAAGCGATTTCTTATTGGCTTTTTGGATTCTACCACCTTTTTACGCCATTACTTGTGGTGTAGCAGCCTTTTTAGGTAACCCTTTCTCATACTCAATAAGCAGAGCATGTAGTTCACCTATTGTATTTCCCATGTTATGCATATTGTAGTTTCTTACAAATCCAGCAAAATAACCAAGACGTTCCACTTGCTCCACATATCCCTTCATCTTAAGTACATATGAGCTAACTGATTTTCCCTCCTCTTGTTTTCAAGCATGGAAAGTTTAGATCAAATTAACCCGCTTCACTCCAGCTTGTTTATCAAACATGGATTTAAGCTCCTTTATCATGTCATATGGTGAGGATTTTTCAAATTGTCTATGAATTTCAAGGGTCATACTCCCAACTATAAGACAAGCAACCTCATTATATGCATCATAAACTGTATTCCATTGAGCAAGAACTTGCGCTTGAATTGCAATGTAAATTGCCAACATTGCCTGTGATGATGTTCTAACTTGCAACATCCCAAATCCGACATGGTCTGCGTTCGTTTATCCAGTGATAGCTAATCACCCGAACGGGTATGTCAATCCCAAATAGATCTATTCATAACATTCACGCTTACTCAGTAATTGACAGTTCATGATTTTGGGCTCAGAGGGTTATCGCTACTTAGGTAAACACGTAATCATAATGTAAAAATGTCCGCTTGTGTCCAATTGTAAAAAAATGCATGTTTCTCACCCTAAAACTTGTAAATCATTATAAAATGTAAAACGTGGGGCTATGAACTCACCTTGAGTAAATGAATAACACAGTATATCACAAAATGAAAAATGCGTCAAGAAAACGTCTAAATGCAACCTAATTAATTATAGGTCGTATAAGTACTAAGCACTTTGATTAACTAATACCATATATAATTCTATATAGCTACATCACCATCTAATTGTATTAGTGAAATCATATTTATAAAGTAAAAATGTTTATAAATATCTCTTTAGTAAAACTGGCGTAACTTTATCGTTTTAAGTTTGTTTCTTATGTTTATTATGTCCACACTTTCGTATTAAGACACGTTATCAAAATATTACATTTTCATATTTTAAGTCCTCTGGTGAACAGTAGAACATTACTTTTTTACTGTTCATATACTTTTATAAAATTAATCGTCGTAAACTTGTAAATGTCGTATCTTATTCGTTTTAACTCCGATTTGAGTGATTCTTTCGAGCACGTCTTTGTAATTAAAAGTTATATTTATTTATGTTATTTTCAAAATAAAAATACCTGATGTGAACAGTAACTTTTATAAAATTATTTTTATAAAAGTATTTATTATCGTAACTTGCGAAATGCATAACTCCTTCGTTATTGATCGAAAAATTATGATTCTTAATGCTTTGGAATCCTAAAAATATGTACTATCTGAGAAAAATATCCAACCTTTTATATCAGAGGTGGTTTGTAATGAGTTTTTATAAAATTTCTTTTATAAACACGTTTATTCTCATATAACTTGTAAATTACGTATCTCCTTCGTTATAAATCGGATTTTTAAGTTCTTTACATATACGGAATCCTCATGAGATGTAGTATTTTATAAAAATATAAAACAAACACTTTATATTTTGAATTAAAACAGAATCATTTAATGTTTTTGGTAAAAATGTGTTTAAACTTGTTTTTGTAACTTTTTTGTTTAGTAACTTGTTACAAGTCCTCTACAACCATTTATATCACATGTCCTACATACTTAAAGTCCTTAGTACATGATTTGTCCAATTATTGTCTAAGATAACAAGATCAACAAGTTCTTATACTTATAAACTTATTAGGTAACTTTTAAAACCACTAGTTTATATATACTTTTTATACATAAACCACACTTGTATAATGTATATATACTTTCATTCTCATATGTTTTTAACATCATTATAGCACATGATAAAGTATATCATACTATGATCACAAGTAAAAATCCATTTTACATGTAAAGAAGTTTCTTAGATGATGATTAACTATACAAACATCATATATGCATAAAATCACAAATGCAAAGAGTTTAAGGTTTTTAGGTAACCTTAGTATGAAGTAGGATGATGAACAATATGATCTAAACCCTTGTTTAGCTATTTAACCCAAGCTTCCAATAAAATCACAAATGCAAAGAGTTTAAGGTTTTCATACCTTTTTACATCAATGAACATCCAATTATTTATTTTAAACTTTTACGCGTCCACTTTAAATTTCCAACGTTTACCTAAATCGGGTAAACTAAAAATCAACATTTAACGTAAACGGGCACCAAAGAAATAAAAATTTACGTCAAGCAAGCATTAAATTATTTTTACAAAAGAAATAATCAACTTTTTATATTTTATTTTTATTGGTTAAGTAAAACATTTACGTTTCGCAATTAAATACATTTAGGCATACCCGGAAGCACCAGTAGTTATATATACTCAACCAAATACCCACAATTATACTCAACACTCAAAAAATTACATAATATCTTATATATTTACACATGTGTTGGATATAGTGAAGAAAACAAGAGAAAATATCACAAAATCTTGCAAAAGTCTTGTACAACAAAGCCTCATTAAACCTAAGGTACATGACTGGTTATCTTGGCCATTTTTTCTTCCCTATTTCCCTCATCTTGTCTAGATCTCTCTAATAGTGTTTTATGAACCTAGACTTGATCTCAGCTAGGTCCTTCGTGTATAAAAGAGTGCTAACTAGTTAGATAAACACACACAACACATTTCCTTAAGTGAAAACCAACTCAAACACTATCTTTTGCTCCTCTTAGGCCACGACCAAACTCAAATCCCCTAAATAATCCATAGAAAAATTATTTAGCAAGTATACAAGTGTTCTAACATCATATATAAGATATCCTAAAGTGTCTTGAAGGCTTGGTTTAGCATTTACAAGAGTTATTCAATAAAGGTTTAAGATTAGGGTTTCATTGAAATTAGGGTTTTCTAAGTCTTGGAAGCTTAGGTTTGGATCTTGAACTAGGGTTTAGATCTTGTTACTCTTTATCATACTTCATATTAAGGTTATCTAAAAAACCTACACTCTTTATATTTGTGATTTTATGTGTATATAATGTATATGTAGTAAATCATCATCTAGGAAACATATTAACTTGTAAAATGGATTTTTACAGTTGAACATGGTTTGATATACTTTTACATGTGATATATGGATGCTAATACATGTTGGAATGGAAGTATAAAGCATAGTAGAGGACTTGTAACAAAGTTACTAAACTAAAAACTTATAAAAATAAGTTTTAAACACATCTTAACCAAAATATCTAAACCTACTGTTTTAACTTCAAAAATAAAGTATTTATTTTATATTTTTATAAAATATACATGTCATGATGATCGTGGGCATATAAAGAACTCGAAAATCCGAGCTATAACGAAGAAGATACGACATTTGCAAGTTTACGATAATAAATATTTTTATAAAAACAAATTACTATTTATTACAGAAACTTTTTGGAAAATATCTTAGTTAGATAGAACTTTAAATTACGAAGACGTGCTCGAAAGAATCACTAAAATCGGAGTTAAAACGAATAAGATATGACTTTTACGAGGTTACGACGATTAATTTTATAAAAATAGTTTTATAAAATATACATGATAGTAAAAGTACTATTCATCAAAGGACTAAAAAGTTATAAATTTAGTATTTTGATAAATCTTCTTAATACAAAAACGTAGACATAAAGAACGTATAAACGACTTAAAACAATAAACGATACGCCTAGTTTATATAATTTTACACATTTCCTGACATGAATAGTGTTGGTTCGTGTTATAAAAAATTTGCGAAAACATTTTAGAATCCACTTTAAATAATATTTATAAGGTTAAAAAAAACCTTTTTTAATAAATATTATTTTACAAAGGCGATTGAACTATTTATACGATTATACGAGTACAAATACATGGTTATTATTTATCAAATGCGATTTAAATATTATGCCACAAATACAATTAGATGGTGATGTAGCTATATAGAATTATATATGGTCTTAGTTATTCAAAGTACTTAGTACCTCATTCGTCCTATACATTAATTAGTTGCATTCGGGCGTATTCGTGACGCATTTTCTGTTAGTGATTTGCATTATCGATTCACTCACTCAAGGTGAGTTTATAGCCCCACGTTTTACTTGTTTTCCATATACTTTACAACTTTTAGGGTGAGAAAAGGCTTGTTACCAACTTCATTTACATGATTGTTTTGAATTTATTACATGTGCATTTACAATCCGTTTTACAAACTGGTCTACATACTCAATTACTTATTTTGGGATGATATACATTGCTTGTTTCACTTTATTTTTGAAAACAAGGAAATTACTTTACTTTTACCCAAATGATTACGGATTAGCTTAAGCGGATTGAACTGTTAATTACTCGGAGGGTAAGCGCGAATGTTATGAAATATATCTATTCTGGTGTGACAGCCCCGTTCTGGTGATTAGCTATCACCTGGCAAACAAACGTTATAGCATGTCAGAGTACAACATTTACACGAACACGAACAATTACGGTGCCTTGAATAAATTGGCATATATATGAGTCTACGCAGCAGTTTCATGAACTTAGAGTAATCGTAATCATTGTTTTATACACACAGGAATATTTAAGTTGCATTGAATAAAGTGGCAATACATACTTTGAACAATGGGGGTCCAATTATACATACATTTTTGTGACTATTTGGGGATTGAAATGGTCATGCATACTTTATAACTCTTTGATTTACAACATTCATACATATATTTTGGGAAACATACAAGGATTGAAATAGTCATACATACTTTACAAAACATTGGTTCAACATTTATACTTAAACAAACCTATGAACTCACCAACTTTATGTTGACACTTTTTAAGCATGTTTTTCTCAGGTGAATTAGATGCTTGGCTTATGTGATGTGTATTGGAGTCTAAATAGTTTAAGATTTCTTTCCAAACGACACAGTTAGAGGTCTTTCTCTCATGACTTGAGCAATGGTATTATGAAGTAACGCTCCCGTAAACATATTTCGCTGTGACTTATTTTTGGGGGTGTTACAGATTGGTAATCAGAGCCAAAGTTATAGAGAACTAGGTTGCATTTTACCTAGACTATAACCGTTTTACAATCATTACATCATACAAAAGGGTTTTAACGGGACATACATACACTGTTTGTTGCATTAGTTGGTCATACTAGATGCTTACATGATTCATATACGTATTCATATTATAGTACATAAATTACTATGAGGGTATTACATATATATACATAGATGTGTTTACATTCTTTCACACATGCTCTACAATTATTTATATAAGGGTTATTTATATAAATACTGGAACATTTCTTTAGGTAAGGTAGTACTATAAGCTCATAGGTCCTAAACATCATCAAACATTACTTTACCTTACACGATACCATCATTCATTTATACTATGAGCGCATATTCATATTTACCATACATCATCTCACAACACTCTATTTTTGGAGCACGGTGAGGATAACTAAACCAATCTTATCATATTACTTTTTCAACTTTAAAGAACAATGAAAACCGTTAATCAAAGGATGAGTGTTGAGGAAATTGAGCAGGTTGTAGCCCAGCGAGTGGCTAATGCTATCGAGGCTATTGCTATTTATGAGACAAAAACCAACATGGCCCGCAAGTCAATGAGCCAGACCAAACGACAAGAAGACAAGATAGCAGAGAATGCTAGCAACAAGAGGAAGTGGGAAGGTAACCATAATGGAAGCTTGAGACAAAAAAAGGTGCATAAGGTGCCTAGAGCACACACTACTAGGCCAATCAACAAGAAGGCATATGCTGGATCTCTACCTCTGTGCAACGAGTGAAAATTTCACCATAATGAATAGTGAACTATAAAGTGCGGAAATTACAAGAAGGTTGGCCACATAACCCGATATTGTAGAACACCTGTTGCTGCTAGGAATCAACAAACTCGCACCTGTTATGAGTGTGGAAGTATGAGACACTACAAGAGTGAGTGTCCAATAGTGAAATTTCAGAACCGTGTGGACATGATTCGTGGAAGGGTGATGGCATCTAAGCCTAAGACAATGCAAGATGTAATTGCATTTGCAACCGACCTAATGGACAAAAAAATCAGCACTCTTACTGAACATCAAGCTGAGAACAAGAGGAAACTTGATAACAACAATCAAGCTCAACAACAACCTCCCAAGAAGCAAGGTGTGGCTATATCATATACTAATGGGTCTGGTGAAAGGAAGGAGTATGCTGGAACTCTACCGTTGTGCAACAAATGCAAGTTTCATCACAATGGCCAGTGCACTGTAAAGTGCGCAAACTGCAAGAGAGTTGGTCACTTGACCTGAGACTGTAGGAGTCCTGCTACTACTAAAAATCAGAGAAACCTCACTTGCTATGAATGTGAGAATCAAGGGCACTAAAGGAGTGATTACCTGTTATTAAAGAATCAAAACCATGGAATCCAAGCTGAAGGTACTGGAGCACGTGGAGTGGTGCATGCTTTAGGAGGAGGAGAAACCGATCAAGACCTTAACAACATTGAAGATGAGATCGAAGCTTAAAAGAGAAAGTTGTCTCACTTTGCCTAAGTAAACCCTAAGTTGGAACTATCTTAGACTTTATCTCCTTAGGTGTTCTCGTTGTATTTCTCTTAAATTTCTGTTATACGAATGATTTTAGGTTATCTATCAAATCAATGTGTTGTGAAAATTTCGTGAAATTTACTTTAATTCTCTACTTATTTATATAAGCTACTCCCACCACTATTATGAAATTATAACATTATTTTGACAAAAATGAGCATCACATCGTTAACCCTCAAATATACATGGCCTGATCACCTATGTATAATTCAGGAAGGACCATGGCATGCTAAGAGTAGCACCTTAAAACTTCTTGTCAAGAAAAAATTTTCTATTTATATCAAGTTTTGTGTGCGTATTCATAAAACGTATTTATCACGAGTAACCAAACTAACAATCATAAAAACTAAGTAAACTCTTACACCATCATGCATTAAAGTCGACATCATCTTACACCAAATCTTAAGCCAAGAAGGCGAAGACGTATCACTAGTCACCCTAGGACAACCTGCTGGCAAGTTAAACGTCATCAAATATTGAGACCCGTACCAATGAAATTCTACATTAAGATAGCAAAATGACTTAGCACGTATTAGGAAGATTAAGATGAGCATTTACACCTCTTCATCAACACTATTCTGGAAGGCAACTCGAACTGAATTGCGAGACGCAATTCTTTTAACTCAAGGAGACTGTAACAACTCACATTTTCACACCTTTTTACATCAATGAACATCCAATTATTTATTTTAAACTTTTGCGCGTCCACTTTAAATTTCTAACGTTTAGCTAAATCGCGTAAACTAAAAATCAACATTCAACGTAAACGGGCACCAAATAAATAAAAGTTTACGTCAAGCAAGCATTAAATTATTTTTACAAGAGAAATAATCAACTTTTTAAATTTATTTTTATTGGTTACGTAAAACATTTATGTTTCGCAATTAAATACATTTAGGCATACCCGGAAGCATCAATACCTATCTATACTCAACCAAATACCCACAATTATACCCAATACTCAAAAAATTACATAATCTCTTATATATTTACACATGTGGTCGGATATAGTGAAGAAAACAAGAGAAAATATCACAAAATCTTGCAAAAGACTTGTACAACAAAGCCTCATTAAACCTAAGGTACATGACTAGTTATCTTGGCCATTTTTTCTTCCTTATTTCCCTCATCTTGTCTAGAGCTCTCTAATAGTATTTTATGAACCTAGACTTGATCTCAACTAGGTCCTTGGTGTATAAAAGAGTTCTAACTAGTTAGATAAACACACACAACACATTTCCTTAAGTGAAAACCAACTCAAACACTATCCTTTGCTCCTCTTAGGCCATGGCCAAACTCAAATCCCCTAAATAATCCATACAAAAATTATTTAGCAAGTATACTGTTCACCAGGGGACTAAACATATAAAAATGTAATATTTTGATACATCTCTTTAATACAAAAGCGTGGACGTAAAGAACATACAAAACAGGCATAAAACAAGAAAGTTACGCCGTTTTAACTAAAGAAATATTTATAAACGTTTTTACTTTATAAATGTTATTTCACAAACACAATTAGATGGTGATGTAGCTATATAGAATTATATATGGTCTTAGTTATTCAAAGTACAAAGTACTCATACGACCTATACTTATTTAGGTTGCATTCGGACACTTACGTGACACATTTTCTGATATACTTGTTATCCATTCCCTCAAGGTGAGTTTATAGCCCCACGTTTTACTTGTTTTGCATATACTTTACAACTTTTGGGGTGAGAACATGCTTGTTACCAACTTCATTTACATGATTGGTTTGAGTTTATTACATGTGCATTTACAATTCGTTTTACAAACTGGTCTACATACCCAATTACTTATTTTGGGATGATATACATTGCTTGTTTCACTTTATTTTTTAAAACAAGGACATTACTTTAATTTTACCCAAATGATTCTGGATTAGCTTAAGTGGATTGAAATGTTAATTACTCGGAGGGTAAGCGCGAATGTTATGAAATAGATCTATTCGGGTGTGACAGCCCCGTTCGGGTGATTAGCTATCACCGGGCAAACAAACGTTATAGCATGTCGGAGCATAACATTTACACGAACACGAACAATTATGGTGCCTTGAATGAAGTGGCATATATATGAGTCTATGCATCAGTTTCATGAACTTAGATTAATTGTAATTATTGTTTTATACACAAGAATATTTAAGTTTCCTTGAATAAAGTGGCAATACATACTTTGAACAATGAGGGTCCAACTATACATACGTTTTTGTGACTATTTGGGGATTGAAATGGTCATGCATACTTTACAACTCTTTGGTTTATAACATTCATACATATGTTTTTGTGACAATTTGGGGATTGAAATGGTCATGTATATTTTATAACTCTTTGGTTTATAACATTCATACATATGTTTTTATGACTATTTGGAGATTGAAATGGTCATACATATTTTATAACTCTTTGATTTACAACATTCATACATACATTTTGGGGAACATACAAGGATTAAAACAGTCATACATACTTTACAAAACTTTGGTTCAACATTTATACTTAAACTAACCTATGAACTCACCAACTTTATGTTGACAATTTTTAAGCATGTTTTTCTCAGGTGAATTAAATGCTTGGCTTATGTGATGTGCATTAGAGTCTAAATAATTCAAGATTTCTTTTCAAATGACACAGTTAGAGGTCGTTCTCTCATGACTTGAGCAATGGTATTATGAAGTAACGCTCCCGGAAACATATTCCGATGCGACCTCTTTTTTGGGGTGTTACAAACCCTAAATCCCAAGAAAACACTAATTTTAAACCTTCCTTGCTTAACCCTTTTAAATGCTTAACCAAGCATTCAAACCTTCTTAGTATATCTTAGATATGTTGTAGGAATACTTGTATATGTTGTAAATACATTTTGTGTGGATTGGTAGGGGTATTGTGGTTTAGCCTTGAGTTTGGAGAAGGAAACAAGAGAGAATGTGAACTTTTTCTTAAGTAAAATGAGAGTGTATGAGTTCTCTTGATAGTTGCTTGCCTTTATATATAACCCTGGTCCAAGTTGCTAGTCAAGATTGCCCTAGGAAATTCTAAGACATAAGGTGTAAAACATAGAAGTCTTATGGTCAATTTCACTAGTCATAGACATAAAACATAATGAAGTGTATTTGTACAAGTCCAAGTTGGTAAAATGTGTGCTTCATGTCCCCTAGGGATCACTTTTGCATCTAATTTAGGGGGGATGAGTACTAGTTGGTGTCTTGGCTATTTTATGGAAATATCTAGTTATTCTTGAAGTTAAATGAGCTAAAAATTAAAGGTAGATGTAATACTTGCAAATTGCATGGTTTGGTTGATTTATTTAATGTACAATTTGGCATAGGTAATATCAAGGGTGAAATTTTATAAAAACTTTGAGCACTAGATATAAAAATGGGTATTTGTTGAAGCGTAGATAAATTTTGGTGGTTCCGAGAATGCCTAAACGTATTTTATCGCAAAACGTAAACACTTTACGTAACCAATAAAAATAAAATGTGCCAAGATAATAATTATCTAACACTTGCTTGATGTAAACATTAAATTGTTTGATGCCCGTTTACGTTGAATGATCATTTTTAGTTTACACGATTTAACTTAACACTTAAAATTAAAAGCAAACGCGTACAAGACTAAAAATAAATAGCGAATTAAATAACATCGTACAATGAGCTAAAACACGGGGTGTTATAGTCTTCCCCCATGAAATGAGCCTTGTCCTCAAGGCTTAAGACGCGACACTTGACGACGGTGCGGTCTTTATGAAAAGGTGTGGATACTTCTTTCGAAATTGATCTTCCCGTTCCTATGTGAACTCAGGACCTCTCTTAGAGTTCCATCGAACCTTGACAATTGGGATACGACTTCGTTTCAATCGTTTAACTTCACGGTCTATGATTTATATTAGTTCCTCGACTATAAATGAGCTTGTCATCAATATGGAGGTCATCAACAGAACGGCTAATGGTTCGTCGGCATAGCCCTTCTTCAAGTTGGATACATGAAACGTATTGTGAACCCTGCTCAGCTCTTAAGGAAGCTCAAGCTTGTAAGCAACGGATCTAACCTTTTCCAACACTTTGAAAGGTCCAACATATTTGGGGTTTTGATTCCACGGTTTGCCCACAAAACGTTACTACTCTTTCAAGGTGTTGAAACCTGAGGCTTAACTCTATCTCCAACTTGAAATTTCATCGGCAATTGCATTTAATTCGGCTAACGCTTTTGTTGGATCACGAGCAGCTTGAATTCTTTGCTTGATCTGAATGATTTTCTTGGTTGTCTCTTGAACTATTTCTGGACCAGTGAGTTGAACTTCTCCAACCTTGGGTCCAACATATAGGTGGAACTACACATTCGACCTTATGTGATTCCATCTATGGTGCACATTAAATGCTAGTGTGTTATACTTGTGTTACTATGAAGACGCGACTGTGGAAAATGGTTAACCCAAACCTGTTCCAACATTTAATCACAACACAGCATGCAGCATTCTTGAGAGTTTGAATAGTCCTATTGCTTTGTCGTCAGTTTATGGATGACAACACACTACTCATAATCCCATATTCGTGCAAGGACCTTCTAAATGACCTCTTGAAATTTGATGCAAAACTAGGGTCGCGATCACAATGATTGATACAGGTATCCCTTGCCTTGTTGCACTACCTCTTTTAGCGTACATTCTTGCACATTTTTTCCATGGGATCGGTTTCCCTTCATTGGTACGAAGATTGCAGATTTAGTAAGTCGGTCAACAATCACCCAAATGGTGTCATAACCTTGTGACGACGTAGGAAGCTTCGTGATATAAATCCATTAGGTGACAATTATCCACTTCTAATGAGGTATCTCGGGTATGTACACCAAACCCGATGACCTTTGATGTTCTAACTTGGACCTTAGAACCCATGTCAAACATTTGCTAACATAGGTGGCGATGTCGGCCTTCATATTAGGCCACCAATATAGATTCTTCATGTCCTGATACATCTTGTCAGAACCTAGATGGATAGAGTATTTTTACTTGTGGGACTCATGCATGATCATAGTTCTCAAATCTCCATAACAGGATAACCAACTCCTGCCATTTAAGCATAGAGTTCCATCCGCGCGTGGTTTCAACTTTTCTATTCTTGATGTTCTTTGGTTTCTGTGCTTCAGTCTGAGCATTCAAAATTTATTTGGGGAGATTCAAACCAATAGTCATGACTAAGGCTCGAACCTGTAATCGCTTATTCCGTTCTTTACGGCTTAAGGCATCGGCCACTATGTTTGCTTTCCCTGAGTGGTAACGTATTTCACAATCACAATCGCTGAGCAACTCTAACCAACGATGTTGTCTCATGTTCAGCTCCTTTTGATCAAGAATGTTTTTGTATTCTTTATGACTGATGAATACTGATACGGTAGGTTATCTTCATACTAATATTATATATAATCATCTTCAACAAGAAGCAATTATGCAAAATTCTTTGAGGGAAAATGCACTCTTTTAATATTTATATTCTATATATATATATATATTTATATATATAATTTATTAATATGATATGTTAAACGGAAGCATGATTTCCCGGGTCGTTTTTTTTCCTAATGATTTGCAGAAATTGAAACTCGCTTGTTTTTGCTATTGATTTGAATGGGTTCGATAATTGATTTGGGTTCTTCTATAACTACTTATGTTTAACAAAACAAGTAATTAAAAATCACTTAAGAGCACTTACCAAATAAGTAAACAAATAAACGCGGACAAAATAAGCAAGTAAACTAAATTTTACTCCTAGAACATATAAACTAAATTTCTAAACCTAAGATAGGACAAAATAAAATTTTAGAAAAAAGAAAAACATTTTTTTGATTATTTTTGAATTTATTATGAATTAAAAACTAAATTAATCTAAATAAATCTTAAAAAATACCAAATTAAGTACTAAAAATTTGGAAAAATGATTTTTAAGCTTATAAAAGTCTAAAATATTATAAAAGCAAAGAAAACTATTTTTAACTATTTTTAAAATTTAAATCCTATTTTTAAAATTAAAAATTAAAGCTCAAAAATGAAAATTAAAATCTAAAAGTGGTGAATATGATTTTATTGAATGTAAACCTTAAGCTATTTTTTATAAAACTAAAAATTATTTTTTTGTATTTTCCTGAAACTTTTTTCTATTTTTTAAGATTTTTACTTTCAAAAAACTATTAAAAATAAAATAATTGATGAAAAATTATGAAAATTTCAAGAAAAATCTAAAATGTAACAAAGATTGCTAGAAAAATAAAAGGAAGAATTCAGCTTAATAAATAAGCCGAGAAAAGAGCTTATTAAGCTACGGCTTATATATGAAAAGGAAAGTTAAAATGAGTATAAGTATTAAATGTGGGGAATAGATACTGGATGAGCTATTGAAGCAAATGGTTAACACGTTGGGTCTATAAGTGTGAGGTCTCAGGTTCGAGGGTGGGCAACCCCAACTTTTTGCAATTTTTTAATTTTTTTCTTTTTATGAAAAACTAAATACTAGGACTTAAAAAGGACACAAAATTAAGCAATTTTAATAAAGGAGACATAAGCTAAAAGTAACTAATAAGCTCAAAAACAGCTTATCAATAAGCTGTCACAGAAAGTGGGGGTTTGGGCTTATTTTCACTTAAACAGCTATATTAAGCTCAAAGTAAGCTCAATTTTAAAAACAAAAGAAGTTTTGGAAAGCTAGTGATGTGCTTAATCTATCTATGAAAAGAAATTTGAGCTTAAAACACTAGAGAACAACTGAAAATGATGATGAAAGTAGCATACTCAGGAAATAAGCAAAAGTGCTCAAAATCTTATTAAGCTAAAAAGCTTAATGAGGCAATTTAGAACTTAAGCTCTTGTAAACTACTTTACCTAGGTATAAGCTAGATAACTAAATCATAAAAAACCTAACTATAAGCTAGAAATTAAAACTTTAAATCCTAAATCTTAGACCTACTGTTTTTGGCTTTTTGAATTTTTGTGACTTTGACAGCTGAATTAAGCTAGGTAAATAAGCTAGAAAATGAAATTTAAGTCCTAATCTATATTAAGCTGTAACTACTCTATATCCTAATCTAACCTTAAGAAGCTAAATCCTATTATTACTTAGCTTAAAATTAAGCCAAAAGTGACAGTAGGAACAATTTAGTTCCTACTGATGCACTTTGCACAAGTACAAACCAAATAGTGCAGGTTACCTAAGGGTAAACCTGCACTTAAACACACTCAAGTTGAGTGCACAAATAGAATGCAAGCAAGATCTAAGCCTTTTAAAGCTTAGATCAAATTTTGCACAAGAGAAATTCAAAGAGAAATTCCCCTGGTGCTGGCACACTTAAAAGAAGCTCAAAATCTCTAAATTTCCAAAACTAACTTATGAAAACTCATTTCCTATTGTTTTTAACTGAAATCAAAGCTGTCTCAAAAAGGTTTGCACAAAACTTTTGACTTTTGATAGTCAAAGTGGCTTAAGCCAAACACCCCTTTACCATTTTGACAGAATTAATTTTAAACTTAAATTGTAAATCTAATTAACAAGCACTAACTACCAGATGATTTTTAGCTTATAACAAACCTAATTAACTCTCATTAACAACTAATTAAGCAATAATCTAAGATTTAAACTAATTTTCTACTATTTTTGGTTTTTTATGGTTTTTACGACAATTATATGAAAGACTATGATCTAAACTATTAAAATCAAAAACAGATAAACAATCATAATTATTAAGCTAGTTAAAAGGTAATTTAGCACTAATAAGCAACTGAATAAGCAGAAAAGTAATAAGCAAGCATATAAGTGAAAATTAAGCTAGAATGGAAAATGAACAAGAAATTTAAAGGTGAGACTTACTTTATCCTCTAGCTAAACAAGAGGTACCACAAGGGCAGCTACAAGCTCCCTAATTTATTAATAAGCTAGGGTATTAGTCCATGAGGATCCTTCCATTTTAGATTTCCCTTCCATAAGCTCACAAATCCAAAGTAATAGAAATTTTAAGCTAATTTTATAGGTTTAAAGTATGATTAAGGTGAATTGATCTCCATAATAAGCTTATAGACTTATTAGAGCTGATTTCGAGCTTATGAGGGCTTATTAAGCTTTAGCTTAATATCAAATAAGAAAAATGAGAGCTTATGAATTAAAGAGATTTTGAGAGATTAAAAACAACTGAATTTCATTAATAAAAAGTTTGCTTACAATACTTAAAAGGAAAGTTACAAGATTTAAAACAAAATTAAGCTAGGAATTAAACATTAAGCTAAAACTAAATTCTAAGGCTACTTGTATGTGTGTGAAGAGTGAGGCTCTATTTATAGGCTGCAGGTGAAGCTTCTAGTCTCTCTTGCCTTGCTCTCCAATCCTTCAATCTCATCCCTTGAATCTCTTAATCATTGGATTATGATTCATAGCCGTTGGATCATTTGTGGATACTTGAGGATTGCCAAGCTGTCATTCTTTGAGTGTGACAGCTTGTGCTTTCTTTGAGTGTTGATTTAGTGTAAAAACCCAAATCCCTTGTGCTTTCTCCTCGTCATACGTGGCCTCTTAGCTTGAGTGAGGTAATGAAAGTTCTTGAGATTACTGATTTAACCCTGGGTTTGTGTTAATAAGCCCTTGATTTGACCAATAGAGCCCTTAATTTCCATTTGCCCCTTGATATTAACTGAGTGGTGGATTGTAGGTGATGATGAGTAGTAAAAATGTCTTCGCGCCATTTTTATAACTAAATCGGGTAAATTCAGTTTTAACTTTGATATATTAGCACAATTGGCCCATCTCTTTCTTTTCTCCCTTTTTAGTTATAACCTAGTTTTAGAATTTGCAAAACTGGCCCTTGTGGTTTATGAAAAAGGAAATGGGCTAGGGTTTTGGGCTTAAGGATCCGGGTAAGGCCCATTTGGGTTTAGGGACCATGTATGAATTTTTCTAAAAGTTGAGGGGCTTAAGTGGAATATTTTGGGTCTTGTTGACTTTTGTTGACCATGATTTGACCACTTTGACTGAGGGTTTGACTTTTCCTGGCTTTGCTTCTGGCTTTTGTTTACTCATCCGTTCTCGTGTCCGTGCTTGCTTGTTTTTGACTATTTTCTTATGATTTTTGATATATCCGTACCTGCACACACACACAACAAATACAACAAATCTCAAGCATTATTTTTGCCATTTTTGGTCTGTTTTTGGGCTTTAATTGGGTTATTTTAGGCTATTAACGGTTACCTGTTTATCTTTACATTATCAATACGTTCCCTTGGTTCCATAAACGCACTCACCGTGTGTCTAGATTTTCAAAGGAAAACACCACACTGCACCAACGCTTCAAAATCATGACCGGCGTTTAGTTCTGCATAATGGAATCTTCATTAGCAGTGATGCATAAGAATCATTTCTCTCTTTGCATTCAACAAATCGCCACAAACCATCTTGACTCGTAGATCCACGTCGGACTACAGATATACAATAGCCCTGCTTCCTTCAGGTAAAGCCAGAATTGGTGCACTACACAACTTTTACTTCAACAGTTGAAACGATGCTTCTTATTTGTCACCCCAAACAAACTTGACATTTCTCGGTGCTATCGCCTTGGGCATTGGCTTGGCAGCCTTTCTAGAAATCCTCACCTTCGATGAATCTGCGGGAATACCTAGCAATCTGGACCTCAAAAATTCTTGTCCTTATCGTTGGCCGTTTTAGGTGATCGACATCTTGTATGGATTCGATTCTTGGGCGGGGATCCATGTCGAATGACTGGACTATCTTTTTTAACCCCCCCCAAATCCCCCCGTGGACTCCGATCCCTCAAAAATCTCTTAACTTGGGAAGCCCAAAATCTCCACACACTTTAGAGATTAGCAGTACAATACTCCCTCCTTTTTAAGCAATTACAGAATTGCCTTCTAGAATGTATTCGTGTTCTTCTTGTTCTCTTCGCAGTTGGATGAGCACACCTATCGTCAATAAGAACAAAATCAAAACTTCTCCTTATATGGCTTGCCATTCCCGATTCATGCAGGCTTCCATAAATACAGTTGGTGCGTATCGTTAAGCCATAAATTGCATGACTTGGAACGCATAATGATTCCTTATCGATGTTATAATGCCGCCTTTCGGAATGCCGCCTTCGGAATATCTTCCTCACGTACTCGAAGTTGGTGATAACCTACTCGCAAGTCTATCTTAGAATAAACACTGGATCCTTGTAGTTGATCAAATAAACCGTCGATCCTTGGGAGTGGATAACGATTCTTTACCGTCAGCTTGTTCAGCTCTCGGTAGTCGATATACATTTGAAATGACCCATCCTTCTTCTTGACAAATAAGACCAGAGCTTACCAAGGTGAGGAACTGGGTCTTATGAAACCCTTATCAGAAATTTCTTGGAGTTGGTTCGATAATTCCTTCATTTTGGACGGGGCCAACCGATAAGGTGCTCGTGCTACAGGTGCAGCACCAGGTATCAAATCGATTTAAAATTCCACTTGTCGAGTCGGAGGGAGACCCGGCAAGTCTTCAGGAAATACTTCAAGAAAATTTCGAACGATTGGTACGTCCTTAAGTTGCTTCTTCTCTGACTTGTCTTCAATCTCTTTTGTAGTAACATGTGCCAAAAAGATAGAACATCCTTTTAGCATGTACTTCTGCATTTTAGTGCACGAGATGATGTTTAAACGAGTCTCGTTTCCCTGGTCGCTTCCGTCACTGCGAACATTTAACGTTTTATCTCCCCAGGGAATACGAACAATTTTCTCGGCACAAACGATGACAGCTTGGTACTTTTCTAACCAATCCATACCAATAATGATGTCGAGACTACCAAGTTCTATGGGCATTAAGTCTATGTTGAATGGGTGATTTAAGAAATTTAATGTACAACCCCGAATGATAACGTTTAACCAAATTATTCTCCCGTCAGCTAGTTCAACATCATAATAATGATCTAAGCTAGATGGTGTGATATCAATTTGGGATCTAAATGCAGTAGATACAAAGTTTCTATCGGCACTAGTATCAAATAAGACAGAAGTATGGCGGTTGTTTAAAAGGAACGTACCCGTAACGACGTTTGAGTCTGGGTTTGTCCCTGCACGGCCTACCATATATACTTTTGCCAGAGCATTGCCATTTCCACCTTGGTTACCGCGGTTGTTGTTCTTTAGTTTTGGACAATCCCTCTTGAAATGTCCCTGGGTTCCACATTTGTAGCAAGTAGATTTTGGACCTGCCCTCGTGCCCCTTTGGTTGTTAGCAGTGTTGGCATTTGCAATACTCCTACAGTCACGAGCCAGATGGCCAACCCTGTTTCACTTGTGACATTTTGGAGCACATTCAGCTTCATGGTGATAGTTGCATTTTAAGCACAGAGGTTTAGATCCTTCGTAAGGTTTCTTCTCCCCAGACCCTGCAGCATAAGCCCTGCCAGTGTTCTGCCTCTTGTTCTGTTGTTGTTGTTGGTTATAATCTTGCTTTCTTTTGTTTTCACTTTGTCGTTCAGCAAAAGTATGAATTTTCTTGTCCATTAGCTCAGTTGCAAATTCAATTGCATCATGCATGGTTTTTGGCTTAGATGCCATTACACTTCCGTGAATCATGTCGGGCAAACCATCGACATATTTCTCAATCTTGTTCGACTCTTCAACAAACATTATAGCACACATCAATGCTAGTTCCTGAAATCGTTGGTTGTAGCTTATCACGTTGGTACCCTTAACCTTAAGATTCCACATCGCAACCCCCAGCTTCTTAATCTCGCCCCTTGGGCAGTACTTGTCGGTCATCTTCTTTTTTAGGTTTATCCAAGTCATTGCATGAGCAACATCATGACCAACAGTCTTAACATGGGAGTTCTACCATGTTAGAGCACTTCCAAGAAGAGTACAAGTGGCAAACTTGATTTGGTTTTCCACAGAGCAGTTGCTTATACGAAACACAATTTCCATTCTTTAAAACCATTGAGTCAACTCGATGACACCTTCAGTACCCTTAAAGTATAGGGGTTTGCATTTCATGAAGTCTGGGTAAGTGCACTCATGAGTAGGAGGAGCTTGTCTCCTTACACCCGTGCCTGAATCATGACTGTCTTCGCCATTTCGGCTTCTATCAGCGTCACGTGCTGCTAGTGCATTAGCAACGCCTTGGTCGATCAGTCTCTTAAGTTGCTCGTCAGTCACAAAAGTAGTGAGGGTTGTTGTTGTGGCTGGTGTTGATCTGGTGGTTCTTTTTGGTGCCATTTTCTTCAATCACAAGAAAATATAATACCCGTTAGATTTCATAAAATCATAACAATGACATGACATATACACAATAAATAAAGTGAGATCACATCGCACAGTGAAATATTCAACTGAATTAAAATTAACAATGGTGTAACTAAATCGACATTCATTCATAATAAATTCGATTACAGACATGACATAATACATCCCTTCCATATATAATTTAGAAACATACATGACCTGATTCAGTTACAAAATGATCACTACCCTTAGGTTACAAAATGAAATATAAACAACCTAAAGCCTTACTAGCCGGGAGTTACCCGAAACACTTAGTAGGCTATATACAAAATAGCTAAACACATGGTACAATCTAAGAAGAACTACCAGCCTCCTCCGGTACCTCGGGTTATGCTGGACCTCTAGCGGGTCCCTGCTGTCTCTAGAGCTCTGTCACCTATATCTATAGAGTCCTCATCAGTGTTAGTGCCTCCACAAGTTGTGCCTGTCGAGCGCGGTCTGCTGCTCGCAAGGTTGCAATCTCTGTTTGCTATGCTAGCACTGTAGTCTGCAGTGCCCTCACCTCAGAACGGGCTGTGTCACTAGCATCCATTGACTGTACCCAAGCCTCACGAGAAAGTCTGGCCTCAGTCTCCATCAGCCTCGCAGTGCGGGCATGAGCACGACTGTCTCTATGCAGCACGTTGAGCCGACCGCTTATCAATAATCTCTCATCCTGTGCATTGTCCAGTCTCTTATAAATCTCATTTGTGTCCTGTCTAACAGTGGTGACAAAATCTGTCATCCGCTGACTCAGTCCTGCTACATCAGTCGCAGCTATTGTCCCTTGCATGTCCTCAACCATCTCATCCCAAGTATCTGTAATCCCATAACCAACATATCTCTCGGGGTCTCACCTAATCTCATTATCTAAAGTGCCAACAAATCCATAGTCTGCTCTAAAGCCTCCAGTGGGTCTAGCAGTTGGAGCAGGTGAACTTTCAACGACCTCATATCTCGGACCTATAGCAATACACAACCTCTTCCAAGGAGGTAATGTAACCTCGGAAACACCTATTCTACAGACAGTAGAGGAAAGAAGCATAGGCGGTGATGGAGTACGTAAAGGTATAGGTAGGAGTGGTGGTGTCCCTGATGGTGGTGTACTCGATGGTAGTGGATAGGAAGTAGATGGTGTCTCGGCTCTTAGCCGGATCATAGCAGCTCTATATCCTAAAGGATAAGTAGGGCTAGAAGGTAGTGGTAGAGGTGATACAGGTAATGGTGGTGATAGTATCTGGGGTAGTGGTGATAGTGTGGTATATCTTATATCATAACCCGAGGTCGATTCTTGAATCTGGTTAGTTTCTAGAGAGAGAAACACTAGAGAGAAT
>BQNB010119602.1:0-15180 GCA_026074375.1 Tanacetum coccineum
AAACACTCCTTCTTCTTCTTTTTTCTATCTCTTCTCTTTTCTCTCTTTTTCTCTCTAATAATATGGATACTTTTCTTTTCCATTTTACCAAGCCTCCGGATCATTGTTCAAAGGGTGAATCTATACTAACACAGCAGTTCAAGCCTCGGTCGTCAATGTCAAATGGTGTCTGCTGAAAATAACACTTCAGGCCCCGTTCCTCAATGTTCAAAAGACGTTTGATCGCAGCAGATCAAGCCTCGGTCTTCATGGAAATGACGTTTGAACAACGCAGTTCAAGCCTCGTTCTTCATCAAATGACTTCTGATCATAACCGTTCAGAACTCGGAATTCAAGACCACAGCAATGAACAGTCAAGTTCAAAGCTGGTTCCAAAAGTTGTTCCTTAAGCAAACAAGACAGCTACATCACGACAAGAGTTGGGATTACTATTCCACCTTCACATAGCAATGCTGAGGACAACAGGTATATATATAGAAAATACAAAATTAGAAAATCAGAAAATTTCCAAAAAGATTCTTCTCGACATGTCTCTTGGAATCGATAACATTTACGTGCTTAGAAATGTCGATTAACATTGACACGGGTGTGTAAATGAAGTTCGAGCGAGAGTTTTCAAATAGTTTCAAAACATGTCATTTCTAATTTTCTAAATGGCTTATGTGCAAATATCAGTACATAACCCGGACTTCAAATAAAGGAAGGTTTATAACTTATCCTCCCAACGAGAAAATTAACGTTTCTCGGTCTTGAGCTATTCTTACAAGACATTCAATATCTTTAGCTCAAGAAAAAGGATAGTGTACGTTTCAGTGCGCTTACCCTTACCGTTAGAAGAGAAAAGTCCACAAACATCTGTGTTTTTCAAAAAAGTTTGAACACAATTTTCAAGAATTCTCTATGACAATTCATAATCTTCAACAAATTGTGTGTTCAACACTCCAACCCTCACAATTGTTTTCAAAGACAATAATTTTTCAATTGGTACCTATTTTTGAGGGGAGTTATGTTCGAAAAACAAAGTTTTAATGCACTTTTTTTTTGAAATTTACAACAAAAACGACAATTAGTATGTATTCAAAACATTATCAAAGTTTCAAACTCATTCATGCTGACCATATTTTTCTCCCACGGATTTTTTTAAAGACATATTTTAATCTACAAGGTCTTTCAAAAACTAAGTTGTTTATATTTAAAATAAGGGGAAAAATGTGTTTATATATGATCTAAATTGACATCAATTGCTGAAAGGCTTTTTTATGGTTCGATCCTTACCCCAACAACATCTTAATTTCACGACGATCTCTGAAGTCATACAATAGAACTTGTTTTGCCATAACAAGTAAATAACAATATAGATGAATACGCAAGAGAATCAAAACAAGCTTTTCATATCACAAATAAAAGCATAATTTGGTTAGAACCAACCCAAAATAGGTACATGATTTATGATTATTTCTACTGCCAACATCTAGACCTAACCATCAGTCTAATGTCCTACATGATCATGGTAGGACTAGTCTAAGGGCGAAAACCCAAATTTCTCTCAACATACGACTCCAACCTCCTAAGTCTCCTCCGAGTATCACCACGATCCCTACGAACCTGACGAAACTCCTCCTGTGAAATTGTCATGTGCCAACGAAGACTGTCAATCCGATCTCTCTCTCTATACTCAACATGGCTCAAACCTTTAGGTACTCCAGCCTCAAACTACCAATCCTCTCAACCAAACTAGCTCGCTCTCCACTAGCTACCAACTGACTAGTCTCCAACCGTCTCTGAGTGGTCTCAATATCAGTAATCCTATCAATATGAACCTTTGACATGTAGTGAACTATATCATAAATAGTATCCTCAAGATCAGGTATACCTCCTCTAGAAGACTCAGAACTATCACCAATAGCTAATGGATCTACAACAATCTCTCTCGTGTCTGTCGCACTAGCCTCTGCCTCAAACTCCTCATCATCCTCCCTAACATCACTAGCAGCAATCTCAACTCTCATACCTACACCATCCCTAGTGTGAGCTACAACTCCTTCACTAATACATACATCTGCAACAGCCTCTACATCAGCAGTATCCACCTCCATATGCTCCTCTCCGCTATCCTCTGATGAGTATGAACCTCTAAACCTCTTGCGAGGTGGTAAAAGATCAGCAGGAGTAGGGGCTATCGACCTCGAAACATGAGTAGGTCATGGTACCGAAGCAGTAGAGGACCTACATCTCTTGTGAGATGGCCTAGAAGAAGGTGAAGATGAATCCAATGGCCTCTCAGATAATGAACCTAAAGATGACTCTGATGTAGTCGGTGGGTATGGAGTAGATAATGGTGCAGACCTCCAACGGCTAAATGCCACACTATATCGTGGAGTAAAACCTGATGGATAAATCAACCTAGATGGTACATCTCTAGTCGATGGTCCTGAATGAGCCTGACCTGATGAATCACATGCCGAAGAATGAACTGACGATGGGTCTGAAGATGAACTAGAAGAAGATGACTCTGGTGAAGAATGATGATCCGATGAATGATGAGATACACGTCTCCATGCAAGTCTACAAGCAGGTAAAGGTCTAACTCTCTTCCTCGCAGTCAACAACTTACGCGGCCTGTTAGGATGGGTGCGGTAAGGTTGATTGAAAGGGATAGCCTCACCAGGTCGGATAAGAGTCGTTGAACGTCGACGAATCCTAGGTGGGCAACAATAGGAGCAAGGGGAAACTCAGATGATGGTGCAAGAGTATCATGAGATGACGGTCCTGATGGTGTGGATGGCCTAGATGCGACCCTGTCCCTCCATCTCGAAACCTTAGCATCATGAACGGTAAGAGACTCATGCCTCTCGGGTCTCTGCTCAGCAGGCTCGGACTCATCGTCCGCCTCCGAGTCATCAGAACATAAAAAGGGTGAAACCAATGGTAAGTCTGGTGCGGGAGGTAAAGAATCCTTCAATGGATCAGAATCAGAAGAAGATGAATAATCCACTAAATCAAGTACCGCGGCAGGTGAGACGACTAAAACTGTCCCCACCTTCGGTGTTACTATAGGGTCAGCCGGAACAATAGGAACCTCAGGGATAGCTGGGATAATAGCAGGAATAGTGCCAAAGAGAATCACTCGTGGGGCATGAGAACCCACACTCTCCTCAGACGTATCAGACAAAATAAAAATAACAGGAGCAACCATGACCTGCACAAGCACAAGTTTATATAAATCCTCTTTATATGAAACCATGCACGTGCAAGCAATGCTAAGAAATAAGTACGATGCGAAATATGATATGGAAAAATGATGAATAGGGTAATTATGGCAATATAATATATAATATGTATGGATTATATATTAGACACTATTATAATAAGATATATATGCAAACAGGTAAAGCACATAGGATCACATATTGGTTATAGACCAGACCTAGATATACTACCCGATTCTCTATAACCTTGGCTCTGGATACCAATCTGTCACACCCCCAAACAGGGCCTGGACGGAACACACGTGTCCGAGGGCGTGACGTCATAATAAACATCACACAAGATACAAAGAACGACCTCTAAGGGTACGTTTGAAAATCCAACATCGTTGCATTAATTAAAATAGATAAAGTTTGACATAAGTTTAAAGATAATATGCGGAAGCGAATAAAAGTTTTAGAAATTGACAACGATGTTTAAACAGTAGATAATAGCATTTCTTGAAAATCGGCCCAATGCATAGCAACACCATATAGCAAGCAAAGACATCCACAGCTAAGCACCTGAGAAAAACATGCTAAAACGGTCAACATAAAGTTGAGTGAATTCATAGGTTTAAGTTTAGTATTAAAAGGTGGACCACAAGTTCACAGTACGCATGTGACAGTTATAACAGATACAACTTCACATAAAAAGAATATATTTACTGTTGCACTAAGCTCATGACACCGAAGCTCAATTTAAAAGGAAGCATTTTATATGCCAAATAGTATTCCTCGCCCTGAAGGTATCTGACCAAGATCACCTATTGACATTCCGACATGGTATATATCCGTTTGTTCGGGACCTCCGAATCTAGTAAGCGCTACTTACCCGAATAGGGATAATTACTCCCAATAGATCTATTTATAACACTCACGCTCACTTAACCAGTACGGTCGGTCAAGCAATTGACGGTTCGTGATTGTTCGGGCATAGTGGTCTATTCGCTACTTAGGCAACACGTAATCAGGAAAAGGCAACGTAAAGTAACTGTGTCCATAGTTTCAAAGCAAGAAATGTTTCTCATCCCAAAACAGTAAAGTAAAAGTAGTAAAACGCGGGGCTATAAACTCACCTTAGCAAAATGAGCATATGATAATCACGCAAGTAAAAGATGGTATAGAAATCTAGCCGCGACCTAGAATAATAACGCGTCTTAGAAACACGAAAAGTATGCCAAGAATTGCACAATAGGTTCATCACCAAAATACATCCATGTGTGTTTGCCTTAGTTTGATTATCAAATCATGACGAAATAAAATCATATTGTTTTTCGTTAAGTTTCGGCGTTTAACCCAAAAATTTCTATTTTTAGAAACTTTCTATTTTAGGAAAGTTTTTAGTTTCAAAACGTTAATATCATCCCCTATATTTATATAGTTTCCATATTTTCAAAATGCACCAACGAGCCTTAATCGCTTAACTTCTGTGTCCGTTTCGCTAAATTTTTACCAAACTTACTATTTTTAGTAACTTTCTCGCTTTTCCCAAAATATGTTAACGACGTCTTTAAATGATACTAATCAATATGTATGTGTTACTATATGTTTCACTAGTGTTTAGAAAGTCAAAAAATGTCCGAAAGTGTCCAAAAACTCATTTTACTATACATCAGCACACTATTCATCCGGTTTTGTCAAAAAATGTTTCAAGTTTCATTTGGCTATAACTTGGTCGTTTTAAATCCAATTTTAATGTGCGATATATGGAAAACTATCTACTCGAAACGAGCTCTCCAAAAACTACTTTTACGCCTAATGAAAATATTTTTAGGTCGACCAAAACCTCAAAACAAATTTGGGACAACAAGCACTTTTTGTCAAAAACGCAACCAAAATCCACCCAAACTTCACAATAGTGCCTAATCTCCATTCACAACTAATCCACAACAAAACCACACTTAAAACTAACCTAATCCCTTCATTTCTATTGTTGCAACTCTCATCTCACCAAGAACATAGTATTTAATTAGTGAAACAAATGGAACATCATTATTTATATAATCTTGTTTTATAGTCTTTCAAAAAAATGAAACACAACATATGGATGTATGGATCTTGAACATATAAGAAGAACATAAGGAAACCCACAAAGAAAGATTCAAGATACTTACAAGAATGAAGAACAAGTAGTGAAATCACAAGATCTATACCCCAAAATAATAGATCTATAAAACCCACTAATAAAATATGAAATCCTAACTTAGATATTGAAGAAAAACCCTTGAATCAAAGAACCAATACTTGCAAACACCTTAGGTAACCTTAGAAATGAACTTGGAATGAGTGGATCTTGATAGAAATCAAAACTATGGAAAGTATATGTGTGTGTATGTATGCCGTGACCAAGAGGAGAGGAAAAGAGAGAAGAAAATTTTGTTGGTGGCTTGAAAATGATTATGAAACCCTAAGTTGGAAGTATGCAATGTACTTATAGGAAAAGATTAGGTCAAGGCCTTGTTTTGTAGCACCAAGTGACCAACACACACCAAAGGTGTGTGTACACCTTTGTTTGGCCAAAACAAAGCCACAAGGACCATTATGGTTCAAATTTTTGGATCATGGTTCATATTAGATGCATAAGTTAGTCTTGAGTTGGTCAAATGAAGTCAAAATGTGTAAGTATCATATGATCTTGTCTAACTTGAGAAAATGTGCATGAGAATGACCATCTTACATGTGTAACTTTTCATGCACACATGGAAGGGGATATTCAAAAGATACTCTTGTATGTAATTCAAGATTATGGTTGCATTTGGTTGGCGGTTTCGGCATTCTGTTTTAATAAGGGGGGTAGGATATAAACGAATATTTTGACTTATGAAATGAGATGGAACGGATAATAAAAGTTTACACGAATATTTTAGGGTTTACGTTAGGTCAAAAACGCGAAAACGTAATTTAAACGTTGAGACGTAAAAATAAATACCAGGAGTGATCGTAAAGTACGAAACACTTAGAAAAGAAAAAATAATTCATATAATATCTAAACTAATTAAAATACGAAGTCAGAACACATCCAATGATGTTTTTTAGATTTACACGAGTTAACTTCCCGGTAAACTGTCGGATTCAACCGTAATGTATAAAAGTCAAAGATAATGATCGGAAAAGTTTAAAATATTGACCTAAAATTTTCGAGGTATGCCATTCGTCCCCTGTTAAAGAAGCTTTATCCTTAAATCTTAAGACGTGGACTAAGGGTTAACGAAAAGGTGAGGATACTTTTTCTTCATATGATCTTCGTGCTCCTAAGTAAACTAGGGCCCTTGTCTTGAATTCCAATGGACCTTACAATTGGAATGCGACTCTGCTTTAGCTGTTTAACTTCTCGATCCATAATTTTAACTGGTTCTTCAATGAAATTAAGCTTGTCATCAATCTGGATCTCATCGAAAGGAATAGCTAGTGGTTCGTCTACGAAACACTTCTTCAAATTTAAAACATGAAAACTGCTATGAACTTGGCTTAATTTCTCTGGGAGTTCTAGTCGATAAGCAAGTGTTCCTACTTTAGCAAGAATCTTGAAAGGTCCAATATAGCGAGGGTTCAGCTTCCCTCGTTTGCCGAAACGTATCACCCCTTTCCATGGCGACACTTTCAACATGACCTTGTTTCCAACCTTAAATTCAAACGGCTTACGTCACCTATTGGCGTAGCTTTTTTGTCTATCTCATGCAGCTTGAATACGCTTTTTGATCTGAATGATTTTCTCAGTTGTTTTATGGATAATTTCTGGACCAGTAAGCTGAGCATCTCCAACCTCAGCCCAACAAATAGGCGATCTACATTTTCAGCCGTTGAGAGCTTCAAACGGTGCAGCTTTGATACTTGTGTGATAGTTGTTGTTGTAAGAAAATCCCACCAAAGGTAGGCGTCTATCCCATCCTTTCCCAAAATCAATCACGCAAGCACGTAGCATATCTTCGAAGGTTTGGATGGTTCTCTCACTCTGACCATTAGTCTGTGGATGGTAAGTCGTACTCATATCCAGTTGAGTACCTAGGGTTTCATTCAGTGATTTCTAGAAATGAGATGTAAACTTACTGTCTCGATAAGAAATAATCGAAATCAGCACTCCATGCCTCGAGACTACTTCCTTCAAGTATTGTCTCGTCAACTTCTCCATTAAGTCGGTTTCCTTCATTGGTAAGAAATGAGCAACCTTTGTGAGCCGGTCTATAATTACCCAAATTGTATATTGACCAGACGTCGTCTTTGGTAACTTAGTAACAAAATCCATAGTAATGTTCTCCCACTTTCACACTGGGATCACAGGTTGAATCAACAAACCAGATGGTTTTTGGTATTCGGCCTTGACTTTGGCACAGGTCAAACATTTACTGACGTAAGTAGCAATCTCTGCTTTCATATTCGGCTACCAATACAGTTTCTTTAAATCCTGATACATCTTGTCCAATCCAGGATGAATCGAATACTTTGACTTATGCGATTTATTCATAATAAACTCTCTTAAGTTACCTCGACAAGGTATCCAACTTCTCCCATTCAATCATAACGTTCCATCAGCACGTTGCTCAAGCTTCTTGATCATACCATATAGATCTTTAGTTCCAAAATTCTCTTCCTTTCTCGCCTCAACTTGAGTGTTTAAAATTTACACAAGAAGGTTCAGACCAATCATCAAAATCAAAGCTCGAACTCGTAGTGGCTTAATACGTTCCTTTCGGCTCAAGGCATCCGCCACCACGTTCGCCTTTCCTGGATGATAACGAATCTCATAGTTATAGTCGTTCAACAGCTCCAACCATCTACGTTCTCCTCTATGTTCGATCTTTCGTCTAGAATATGTTGCAAACTTCTTATGTTTAGTGAACTACCAGGCATTTCGTGCCGTACTAAATAATGTCTCCACATTTTGAGAGCAAACACTACAGCTCCAAGCTCTAAGTCATGTGTAGTGTAATTCTTCTCATGAATCTTAAGTTGGCGTGATGCGTAGGCTATGACCTTCTCCCTTTGCATCAAAACTGCGCCCAACCCTTTACGAGAAGCATCACAGTAAACCACGAAGTTTTCACTTCCTTCGGGTAAAGATAAGATCGGTGCACTACACAACTTCTGCTTCAACAGTTGAAATGCAGCTTCTGCCTTTTCACTCCAATCAAACTTCACGTTCTTTTGAGTCAGCTTCGTCATAGGTTTGGCAATTTTTGAGAAACCTTTGATAAATCGTCGGTAATAGCCAGCAAGACCTAGAAATTGACGAATCTCTGTCGGAGTCTTGGGCGATGCCCAATCCTTGATTGACTCAATCTTAGCTGGGTCCACGTGAATGCCTTCACTATCAATCACGTGACCAAGAAATTGTACCCTTGACAGCCAAAAATCGCATTTCGAAAACTTGGCGTACAATTCTTCCTTCTTAAGCAATTCCAAAATTAACTTAAGATGTTCTGCATGCTCTTCCTTGCTCTTGGAGTAGATCAAGATGTCATCAATAAAAACGATCACGAATTTATCTAAGTACGGTTTGCACACCCGATTCATCAGATCCATGAATACCGTCGGTGCGTTTGTCAATCCAAAAGGCATTACTTGGAACTCGTAGTGACCATAGCGAGTCCTAAACGCCGTCTTTGGAATATCCTCGTCACGAACTCTGAGTTGGTGATAACCAGACCTCAAATTGATCTTTGAGTAGACACTTGATCCTTGCAACTGATCAAATAATTTTGGGAATTATTAATTTGATGATACAAAAGAACTTGCTTAAAAGGATAAAGAATGAAAGATAGAGGATTCTAAAAGATTTGCTTAAGAGATAAAGATCAAAGATTAGGAAAAGATTTAGTTTCCTAATACAATTAAGATTCCTTTGTAAGTCTTATGGACTCTTTATATAAAGAGATCCCTAGACATAGTTTATTTGGGTGATTATGTGTGCACCCAAAACGTGTGTGTGTATGTATCCTATAGGTGTGATGTAGACGTTTAGTATGGTTTAGCCCTAAGATTAAAGGTTTCTTTGATCATGTTATAGTTAGGTAACCGTTCTATATTGTTCATATAGAATTGGGGCTTGTATGAATGTATAACCTTGTGAAAATAACATTGTTCTTTATTTATATTCCGCTGCGTGTCAATACTTTGTTATTTTTGATCCTAGTGAGCTTAAAAGATTCTCCACAATTGATGCACTAACAAAGTTAATGAATTATAAGCCAGTTGTTGCAGGAAATCAGTCTAATGGTAGTGCAAGTACAAAAGCATGCGATGATGCAGGTAAAGCTAGAATGGAGACAGTACCTGGTAAAGATTACATTCTGCTACCATTGTGGAATGCGGATCCACCATTCTCTCAAAGTTCAAAGAGTTCTCCTGATGTTGGATTCAAACCTTCAGGAGATGATAAAAAGAAGGTTATTGAAGAACCAGGAAAAGAAGGTGGTGCTTCAAGTAAAGATAGTGAAAGTAATGATCAAGAGAAGGAGGATAATGTTAACAGCACTAACACTGTTATTGCTGCTAGTACAAATGAAGTTAACATTGTTGGTGCAAAAACAAGCATTGAACTTCTAGATGATCTAAATATGCCTGAATTGGAAGATATTGTTTATTCAGATGATGATGAAGATGTTGGTGCAGAGGCTGACATGAACAATTTGGATGCATTTATGCCTGTCAGTCCTATTCTAACTACAAGAATACACAAAGATCATCCAGTTGAACAAATTATTAGAGCCTTGAATTCAGCAACTCAAACAAGAAGAATGACAAAGAATTTGGAAGAACATGGTTTGCTTAGTTTTGTTTAGCAAAGAACAGACCATAAAGACTTTCAAAATTGCTTGTTTTCTTGCTTTTTATCACAAGAAGAACCCAAAAAGGTAATTCATGCATTGAAGGATCCAAGATGGATAGAAGCTATGCAGGATGAGCTTTTACAATTCAAATTACAAAAGGTTTTGACCTTGGTAGAGTTACCAAATGGAAAAAGGGCTATTGGGACTAAATGGGTTTTCAGAAATAAAAAGGATGAAAGAGGAATTATGATTTAAAATAAAGCAAGATTGGTTAATCAGGTTTTTGCTCTAGTTTCCAGAATTGAAGCAATTAGGTTATTCTTAGCCTATGCCTCGTTTAAAGACTTTGTGGTGTATCAGATGGATGTCAAGAGTGCTTTTATTTATGGTAAGATTGAAGAGGAAGTATATGTTTGTCAACCACCAGGATTTGAAGACCCAGACTTTCCTGACAGAGTGTGTAAAGTAGAAAAGGCACTTTATGGACTGCATCAAGCTAGAGCTTGGTATGAAACCTTGTCAACTTATTTATTAGACAATTGGTTTCAGAGAGGAAAGATAGACAAGACTTTATTTATCAGAATGGGACAAAGGTGATATTCTATTAGTTCAAGTGTATGTAGATGATATCATTTTTGGCTCTACAACGAAGTCATTATGCATTGAGTTTGAGAAGATGATGCATAAGAAGTTTCAAATGAGCTCTATAGGTGAACTCACATTCTTCCTAGGACTGCAAAAGCAGAAGGAGGATGGGATTTTTATCAGTCAAGACAAGTATGTGACTGAGATTTTAAAGAAATTTCATTTTACTGATGTCAAGACAGCAAGCACACCTATGGAAACCCATAAGCCTTCGCTCAAAGATGCAGATGGTGAAGATGTAGATGAACACTTGTATAGATCCATGATTGGATCACTGATGTATCTTACTTCTTCAAGACCTGATATTATGTTTGCAGTGTGTGCCTGTGCAAGATCCCAAGTCAACCTAAAAGTTTCACATCTTCATGCCGTGAAAAGGATTTTTAGATACTTAAAAGGTTAACCTAAATTGGGCCTTTAGTATCTAAAAGATTCTCCTTTTGATTTAGTGGCATACACTGATAGTGATTATGCTAGAGCAAGTTTAGATAGGAAGTCCATAATAGGAGGTTGTCAATTCCTAGGGTGCAGATTGATCTTATGGCAATGCAAGAAGCAGACTGTAGTTGCTAATTCCAAATAGTATCCTCACTCCCGGAGGAGAGAAGAGATGAAGAAGTCACCGGATAGGTGAAGAAGGGTAGAAAAGTTCAGATAATGAAGTCCGAATCCATCATAAGGGTGGGATGGGTGGGTAACACATTAGGCACATGAACACGAGGTTCTCCCAAAATATCTTCCATAACAACGCTAGTCAACCCACCCTGATCGGGCTCAATCTCAAAATGAAACGAATCATACTCGGGAAGAGAGTTATTAGCATGAGTAGTGGTACTGCCACTACTCGTTTCTTCCGTATGATCGCTAAACGACTCGAATTCGGGTAAAGAATTATCCGAATAAGAGAGAGAAGTATCGGACTTCTCAAAGAAAGAGTTACTATCGGGGATAGGAAATGGAGAAGTAGACTTGAGCACACAATTAGGAGTGGAGTTATCATTCAAAGATTCGATATTAGCAATAAGACGATTGATGTTCAATAATTTCTCTCGAAGAATAACGTCTTAGATTTGAAGAATATTTTCTAAGTCAAACTCTTCCTTCTCTTGATCAACATCATTCACCTCCTTTAAGCTAACGATCTCCAAATCGGGAGGTGATGCTTCAACGTACTCGATGTCCTCAAAATCATCGTCATCACTTGAAGTATCATCATTGTTGGAATTGACGACAATTCGTCATAGAGATCTTTAAAGCTATAATATGCAGGTTAATCACAAAGAGGCACATCACATACACCGTCGGAAATACCCTCGGACTCACTTGGGATTGGGACAAGCTCCTCAACACTAGGAATAGTGTCAAGATACTCGTCCCCCATTATGAGAGAGTCAACGGGCTCCTCGGTTAGTAAAACGGGTGTGATTGCAATGGTATAGTCCTCGTCATCATCATAGCAAATGGGAATCTTCCAATATCGATCTTTAGCCGCTTGATCTTCCGCAATTCGCCTATCTTCTTCCTTCTTTTGCATATATTGACCAACCATATCACAAATGGATGTCATTTGCTCCATGATCTTATTTTGAGAATTTAGAAGCTCATTTTGAGCATTGAAGATAGGATGATTGAACGGTATATTGTGGGGGTTGAAATTGTGGTCAAACCGAAGAATTAGAATCATAGGCAAGAATTTTGCTCTATAATAGACTTCTTCCATCGGTTTGACATTGAAAAGTCTCATAAGGACCCCCGCAATTTTCACAACAAAGATATTATTGTTGAAAACCATGAAAATCTTGCGAGAAATTAAAATCTTGATTGTAACACGGTTCCGGATAGATGAACGGAACTTGAGGTGTACAATAGTGACCATAACGAGCATCGTTCTCGCAGAATTCACAAAAATACATAGGAGGTTTGGAGGAGGGTTGAAAACATAGGAGAATCATCAACAAAGATGGGATTGTTTTTTGTTTTGAAACGTAAAGGTTAATGAATTTTACTTTTTTCGGAATAGCACTCGGATCAAAAACTAAGCAAAGTTTGTGGAGCTCCATCAATGGTTTGATTGCATGGTTCCGATTAGAGATAAACGGAGCTTTCGGAGGACAATTATAACCAATAGAGCACATTCCACATAAAACTTACAAGTGCATCCTTGGGGTGGTTGACAAAAGATTCCATCTAACGACTCACAAACACACTCCGTAACAACAATTGAGGTTACATTTCATGAGTACTTTGCTAGGAAAATTCACCGGGTCTTGTATGACAACGAATGGGCTCTCGAGGAGCATTAGCACGTTAGTATCGTCAGCGGATGACTCGTAAGTGTTAGAAGGTCTTGTAAATTCCATTTCCATGACAAATTGAAACCAAACTTCCATTAATTTCTTTCGCCATAGAGCACATCCTTGACAATTTGGACCTTCAACCGGGTTTCCACACTTAGGACAATCACGAAGGGGTTGTTGAGACGAGTCGGGGGTACAACAATATCCTTTATTATACAAAGATCCACAAGACGAACACTCTTTAATCGTGAAGAGGGGATTCAAACGATAATCGAGTGACGTCATAAGAATTAAACAATTTAGAAAACTTCCACAAGTCGAACATTCTTTGATCGCGTAAAGAGATTTTGAATGATGAGACGCCATAAAAATTAAACAATATAGAAGATAAGAATTAAACGAATTAGAAGATAAAGGAGATTATTTTTAGCTTTTTCAAATAATACATTCGAAATAAAAATTAAAATAAGAAAGAAAATATATATATATATATATATATATATATATATATATTTTTTATATATTTATTTATTTATTTATTTGTTTATTATTATTTTTTTTTATATTTTTTTTTTGTTTTGAATTTTTTGAATTTTTATAAAAGAAAATAAAAGTAGAAATAAAAATATTTTTGGATTTTTATATTTTATATAAGAAAAATAAAATGAAAAAGAAAATATTTTGGATTTTTATTTTATTTTTATAAGAACGAAAATAAACTTTCCGAAGAAAGGATCTTCAAGGCTCGAACACGAACAATCCCGTAAAAATCGCTACACCTCTCCCCGGCAGCGGCACCATTTTGATTAGGTCGTTTTTCAACGTTTATCAAATAAACCCTCAAATATATTATATATATTTATAGAAATACATATACGTATAAATAAGCAAAGTATCATACAAATTATTTTTAGGAAATAATAAAAAGTAATCAACACGGGTATCGTTTTGCTCGGTGAGAGGTGAATAAAAATCAACGTTCAAGTTGTAAATCGAGCTTGATTTTTATTCAAGTTTTTGGTTTTGGTTTTAAACTATTTTTATGCTAAAAATTAAACTAATATTAATTCTAAGATTTAAAACTACAAGATTAAACTAAAATTGATCTAAAAGATATAAATGACTAATATACTTGCTAAGTGACATGAGATGTTCCTTAAGTGTGGATTTAGGTTTAACGAATTAAAATCCTTAGAAAATAAGTTTCAAGAAATTAAATGACAAGTAAAGTAAAATGCTTTTTAAAATAAATGACAAGTATTTTAATTGCATTAAAAGTAAATGACGGTATGTAAATTAGAAAATTCTAATAACTATTAATTTTTTTAAACCTTTTAAAACCGCACTTAAATTCCAAATCACTAATCACTTAGCAAACATAAGTTATTTACTCACTACTCCTAACGAAATTCAATTTAACAAACATAGCATTTAACGACAAAAATAAATCTACACTAAGCATGGCAAAAATCAAATACGCAAATATATAATGGAACGATAAAATAAACTATTCTAAGTATTGAAAAGAGATTAGAAAATAGAACCCGAACTGAAGAGCCGCAAATGAAATCACCCCGATTTATTTAGCTAAAACAAATAATCAAATTCGGTCTAGCTAAATAAACTCTTAAGCTCCGCGCCTCATGAGTTGACCGGTACCAAAAATTCATAAAAACTGTTAATGTCAAACAGTTAATATTACAAACTTTCAAATTCCATTTACTACTCTAGTTTGGCCCAATGACTAATTCACAAACCAAACGCAGCCCATAGATATATGCTAGCCCAAATTAAAAATCGTGGCCCAAATAAATCATATGCGGCCCAAACTAAAATGATTTAAACAAAATAAATCCCAAACGTGTATTTCTACTAATTGAACGCAACTAACTCATGAGTTTCTAGTACCAGCTTTCATAAATCTAACATGAAACTTTTTATAAGCTATCCCAATACAAATTTGAATAGTGAATAATCTAAACCACAGTGACTATGAACGAAAATAGTGAAAACAAGAAATAAAAACAAAATTAAAAGCTTTTGGAGATTTGAGCTAAATCTAAACTTGAATACGCCACTAATAATTAAATGAGCCACTAATCTAAAATAACTACAAGATATGAAACTAAACAAGCAAAAATGAAATAAGCACTATAATATTTAACAATTAAGCACTAAGCAAATACGAGAACTAAACCTTAGACACAAACAACGACTTAATAA
>BQNB010119603.1:0-20786 GCA_026074375.1 Tanacetum coccineum
AGAAAGGTATGAGCATGTCGGTCCAAAAGTCACAAGTTACATAAGATGGAAAGATTCATTAAGATAGCGACGAGATTACGCTTGGTTGGTGATCTCAAGATGCTCAAGATCACATTCTATCAAACAAATCAAGATAAAGGAACAAGCTCGAGCCTAAAGTCAAAGATTACTACAACATATTCACAAGAGAAAGTCAAGTTTACAAGCTAAAGACTAAGAGATATAGCATAGTATGCTAGGTTTAAATTTTGTAAAATGGAGTAACCTCCCTTAGGGGGAGATTGTTGGAAACAAGAAAAGCATCAGTTACTTCCAAGTTGTAATAGTCTTAGCCTGTAGTTTGTTATATGATTAGTCTAGTAAGCTAGTCTGGCCCAAGGCCCATGGAAAGCCCGTTAAGGCCCGTGGCCGGCCATGTATGTAGTTTATATACCCTCTCCATGCCTTGGAGAGGGTGGTTGGTTGTTTCATTTCTTATTTTCACACACATAATATTCAATACATCTTTCTCTTTCTAGAAACTTTCCAACCCACTTCTCTCTCTAGTTCTTGCATAATATCAAAGATTACTAGTATTCTTCAGATAGTTTCTTGACTTTATTCCTTATGTATGATACTTTTTGTAAACTCAATATATTTGTAATATGATATAAATATATAAATTTATATATATTTTCATATTTTGTGCCGCTTTAAGTCACGCCTTAAAAATGCCATAACTCGCCATGACTCGTAAAGGTGTGAGGCTTGGCCATGCCACCACGCCACGCCTCACGCTATTTGTAACCTTGCGTATACGTATTTGGACGAATCAAACACCTAAGACCTCTCTAGATATAACTGTCTTACCTGGAATATGTAATGTAATGACCACAATACGTATTATTATTGTTTGATATATGATCTAATGAAGACGATGTTGATGAAATTTTTCTTTATGTCGATTGGTCACTCTTATAAAGAGTTAAAATAGAAGTAGTATATGTACTTTTGACTTTTTGATAATAAGTTGATGTCATGGATATTAATGCATGGGATATTTATAATCCAAAAGTCATTGTTGGTTTTAAGAATTTTAGGGTTTGGTTTGCAAAATTCAAATCCTTAGTTTTAAAACACTGTGATATTTAAAAAATAGGTTGGTTTTAAAATACTGAGAGCACAATGTGTCATAACAAATATAACATCAAAAAGTGCAGTCACATTAGCGTCACATCATCTTTCACATTTTAACACCAACACACCAAAACGCATACCCACTTTTTAAAATGAAAAAAAGAAAAATAAACAAAATACGTTGCAACGCACGTTGAGGGGAAACTCCGAGCTCAATGACGTAGCAACGTGCCACAAGCCGGTGTCGTAACGCTGCTCAACGCGGTGCCAGGTAAGCATAACGCTTGGCTCAACGTTGTGATACCTAGCCCTCTATATATTTAAAATGCTCAGCAGTCTCAGTCTAATCCTCGTATGGGAGTCATCCTCTATTGGCTTAGAGTCCAAGTCAGAATCCGGTGAGTAATCAGGCGAAGCCGGCACATAATCTGGTAATAGCGGTGCATATACAACAGGTAGAGTGGTGTCCTCGTCCTTAGAATCAGACAGGATGATAAGTGGGATGAATATTCTAGTGCGTGACGTAACAGAGGTACGGGGTGTAGTCATAGTGTTGTGACAACCAAGGGTTTATATAAATAACTTTCATATAAGGCAAGTGTAAAATGTACATAAGGCAAAGTAAATGTAAGTATAGGCAATGTAAGCATGTAGTGTTTATGCACATGAAAAAGTTTATATGATGCAATGTTTATGTAATGGTTATAGTCTAGGTGTAATATGCAATCTAATTCTCTATAACATTGGCTCTAGATACCGATCTGTAACACCCCCAAAATATGTGGCAGTGAAAAGGTAACCAGGGGCGTTACTTCATAATGCATAAGCACAAGATATGAGAGAACGACCTCTATATGAGTCGTTAAAAAGATATCCTCATTGATACGATTTAAAATAAAATAGTTTTAACAAGTGGTCCCATGAGTTTGTATCAAAAGAAAAACATTATTTTAATACAATGAGAATATTTTTATTGTGTATGAATTCCATGAAAAATAGTCTTGATGTATGATGACTCCAATGCACTTTCATAACGTCACTACAAGTTAAGCACTTGATAAATACATGCTTAAAAATGTCAACATAAAGTTGGTGAGTTCATAGGTTTAAATAAGCAATAGTTGTGGACCGCAAGATTTAAGTTGTAGGACATGTAAAACATACAATGCCAAATAAAGTTGTAATTACGATTCCACTAAGCTCATGACACCGAAGCTACAACATTGTATATGAATAAAATGGCCCGTTCTAGGTGTCCAACCCGAGACAACCTAGAATTTCGACATGGTATATGTCCGTTGGCCTTGTTGGGGACCAATCCTGGACGGGGATGTCAATCCCAATAGATCTATTTATAACACTCGTGCTTACACAAAGTAATTAACGGTTCATGATATGGGCGTTGTGGGTTATTGGTACTTAGGCATATCCATAATCATTGTGAAAATTGTACTTGCGTCCGATTGTAAAACAAGCATTGTATCTCACCCCGAGATTTGTAAAGTAGTTGTAAAACAAGTTAAAACGGGGCTATAAACTCACCTCAAATGAAAGTAGAGATGCGGAATAACTAAGTCAAATGGAAAGTCACAACGAATCCGGAACACGACCTAATTAATAATGGGTCGATTTAGAATTATGTAAATGAAATGAAGTGATGCAAGTATATTTTTATAACCTTATATCACCACCTAATATTTGCGTTTTAGTTTTATAAGTCAAAATAACATTTACGTCAAGTCTGTCATTTTTAGTCCTAATTATGTACTTTATAATTATTTCCAAGTAAACGACTTTATTAAATCGTAACTTGCTTTGCTTATTAATATTTTTGAAAATTTTTGACACGAATGAAAAGTACATAAATAATACTACACCGATTCTTAAGGATTTTATAACTTATTCGGAACCCAGAACACTAAAAAATACCATTTTAATAATTCTAACAACTCATTATTTATATAAAAATAGATTTTGTCCCGAAATTTTAAAAGTCGTAACTTCTTCGTTATAACGATTCACGGAACGGGCGAGTACTACATTCATGCGTAAAATCAAGCACTTGAAAACATGTTATATAAATTTTTCCCGACTCGGACCCGAAAGGAGTCAAAAACGTAAATGAACAGATTTGGACAGAATGTTTGTAAAATAGTTTTTTGCCGGAAATTTTACTAGTTTTTATCCGAACTTTAAATAGTCATAACTCACTCGTTTTAAGTCCGATTTTAACGAAGTTTATATCCGCGCGAAGGTATTTAAGTCTACTATCTATTTCTCAAAGTCTGAGCTATCCAAAATGAAATTTATTGTACGAAAATACCAATAGAAAATCTGGACAGCAAGTATTTAATTTCTATTCTACTATTATTTTTCACCCACAAAGTGCGACTCCATACCATCCTAATCCTTTCCACCAATTTATCAAGAATAACAATATAAAAAAGAACATGAATATAACATACAACTTAACTAGTTTAAATTTGTAAGCATCCATTTTAATAATAAAGTTATAATATTAACAAGTAACTTGTAAAATGACTAAAATAAGTAGAATAAGTGTAGGTACATATTTCTTTTACCCATTTTATAGAGTTTTCACAAAAACACATTTCAAGAGTTTTGTTAGATTTCTTTAGAAAATCATCTAACATAAACCTAGTGGTGACATGTATACATGAATGTAGTGATTATAACAAAATGTATGAAATGATATTATGAATGAAATGAGAACCTTAGTAGGATGAGAAGATGAGATTAACTAGTATAACACACAATCAAACCCCAAATACTTGTTTGATTAACACCTAAACCCTTAAACCTTCTTGTAAATGATCAAAACCCACACTTTCTTGTTCTTCTATGTTTGGCCGAATATTTGAGAGAAAAAAAGGAAGAGAATTATTTTTTGTTAAGTGATAATATGAGTGTGTGAAGTCTCATATTATTTACTTTCATATTCAAACTTTTAGGGAATGTCTTCAAGTATCTTTGAGGTGCATACTAGGAATATTACCATCTTTGATGGTGTTGGTGCTCTTTGGCCGGTCATAAGCCTCCTCCAAGAGGTAGTATGGTTAATTTGATGTTCACTTGCTCACATGAAGGCATAAGAAAGCATATTGCTATAATTAGGACCTTGATTAGTTCCAAAATGTTGTGTTATCCCTTTTGGGAGAGGGTTGGATGGCAAAAAGGTAAGAAAAAAGGGAAAACATTTTAGTTTTGTGTATATTAATTTATTATGTATGTGTAAGTATGTATATATTAAGGTGGTGATGCAAAATGCATGCATGCATGAACCAAACCGGGAAATTTGAGCGTTTACGTAAAACTTGCAAAATAAATTGTGTTAACTTATAAATTATGTTTGTAAAAGTCATATGACACATATTTGACGTAAACCTATTTTTGTTTAATGTCGATTTATGTTTAAAGTTGTTTTCCGGGTTACACGATTTAACTTAACGGTTACACGTAAAAGTAAACACGTAAAGGTTGAAAGTAAATAGTTTCAAGTTTATGGACGTGTAATGACCTGAAAAATACGGATTTTCATAAAAAACGTAGGGATGGGATATCAAGATCGCACCTTTGGGAAGACGAATATGAGAATTAGAGCGACTGCTAGCGCATGTGAGATTCAAAAATTTCCGCGATGTTGATCGCGATGATGAGGGAAGTGAGGGATCGAATCAACCGAGAGTAAAAATGAAGAAGATGAGAACCTGTGGGAGGTTAACCGAGCCGAGAGAGATCTCCGTTTCAGGTATGGTTGTTACAACTCTTCTCAAAACCTTGGTCTGAAAGTCGACATCCCAGACTTTGAAGGAAAACGCATCCCGATGAGTTTGCAGATTGGTTGTATATTGTTGAGCGAGTGTTTGATATTAAAGACCTACGTGGTAAACAAAAAGTAAAGTGAGTAGCAATCAAGCTAAATAAAATGTTTCAGTTTGGTGGGAACATATTATAAAGAAACTTAACACGGAAGGAAAACCTAAGAATGATTTAGGAAAAGATGAAAACGAAGTTATAGGCAAGAGTCTTTTATTACCACAATTAAAAAAAATCATGAGGTATGTTAGTTTAAGTGATCACCAATGAATTTGTCATTTGAGGCTACCTTGTGATGTGGTTGAGGAGGAAGAAGAAACAATTGCTCATTATTTGGAAGACTTAAAACCTGAAATCACTTATGTTGTTTCTCTTTAACAAATATTGGTCATATAATGATGTATGTCGGTTAGCTCGAAAGGTGGAATCACAAAGAGAAAAAAATAACATAATTACCAATTTTTGAATCACATGTCGTTTTACGGGAACTGACATGGGAAATAAAGTTGTAAGCTCGAGCTTAAACCTAAATCGAAACTCTGGCACAACATCAACTTATAATCCTAATTCTAGCAGAGGAGGGATATCAACAAGTAAGCGGTGTTATAAGTGTCAAGGCCTTGGTCATTTTTCCAACGATTGCGCAAATAAAAAGATTGTTACTTTTGTTGAAGAAGATGATGGACATGTGTTTGACGAGTTTTATAATGAGCATGAGAAAATGACATCAGACCAAGAAGAGATAACATATGCTGACACGGGTGAAGTACTAGTAATAAAGAGAACCATGAACGCAGTGGTAAAAGAAGATGAATTATGGTCAAGGCTTCACATTTTTATACTCGCTGCACATGTGAAGGTATAATTTTTAATGTATTGTAGATGGTGGTAGCTGTCAAAATGTGTCATATGAAACAATGGTTAGTAAGTTGGGATTGAAAACTGAACAACATCCTCAACCTTATATGTTGGCATGGTTTTGAAAGGGGAATGAGATGAAAGTATCAAAATGGTGTCTGAAAAAATTTCTCAATTAGAAAATAATGTAACGACGAGGTTTGATCCGACGTGGTTCTAATGGATGTGTGTCATATCTTACTCGGTAGGTCGTGGCAGTTTGATCTTAAGACTAAGCATGATGGGTTTAAAAATACCTATACCTTTCAAAAAGACAGAGTTACCATTATCCTTGGTCCTTATGATTTTCGAAAGGAAACGAAGAATCATTTCTTGTCTCGCATAGCATTTATGGTTGAGATACCCACATCAGACGAAGTGTTTGCTCTAGTCATGATGCAGTCAAATCAAGATGAGTTTCGATTGCCATTACAGGTGTGATACTGATACTAGAAGATTTTGTTGATGCGGTATTCAAACATTTACCACCAGGTAACCCCCCATGAGGGACATACATCACTGCATTGATTTTATACCACACGCAACCATACCCTATAAGGCTACATATCGAATGAAAGCTTGAGAACATGATGATTTGCAACGTCAAATGCGAGAGTTATCGAAAAAAGGTTCAATTTGCAAAATCATAAGCCCGTGTGCGGCACCGGCGTTATTAGTTTTTAAGAAGAATGGGTCATGGTGAATGTGTATTGATAGTGTAGTTGTTGATAAAATAACCATTAGAAACCGATTTCTAATTCAACGGTTTGATGATCTAATTGATTAGTAAAATGGGACAAGTGACTTCTCATAGATCGATCTACGTAGTGGCTATCTTCAAATTTATGTATGGACTAGGGATGAATGGAAGACACTTTTAAAACTCGTGATGGTTTATATGAGTGGATGGTAATGCTATTTGGGTTGTCCAACGCACCAAGCACCTTCATGCGACTAATGACTCAGGTATTTGGATCTTTTATTGGCAAGTTTGTGGTAGTTTACTTCGATGACATTTTGGCATATAGTACCATAACAGCCGATCACCTATACCACTTGCGACGGGTTTTTGAAATATTAAGAAAATAATAGTTATATGGGATATATGGTTTCTAAGGTATTCGAATGGGCCCTGCAAAAATAAGATCCACTGTTAGCTGGAATACACCAAAAAACATTCACGAAATCTGTAGTTTTCATGGCCTGGTGTCATTTTACTGACGGTTTGTTCACAACTTCGACACTCGTATTGCCCCAATCACTGAATGTATAAAAGGGGGAAATTTTTGATGGTCTCAAGAAGTGGAAGTACTAGTGCAAAACTCTTAGAGATTACAGTCTAAGGGGGTGTTTGGTTCATCTTTTTCTTCAATTGTTGCTACGTAAGCCCAATCTCTTGCTTAATTGTTATTTTTAATTCATGGGTTAATTTAATTTATTTGATTTCTGGAAAATATGATGCATACATGTTATTAGACGATTGTGAAAGTGATATGGCGATAGGTAGTAGCTTAGGATGGTTATAAATTATGTTAGATTGGATTTTGGAAGCGGATTGTGATTGATAATTTAAGACAACAGGTTGTTGGTGTGATGTACAATAATTTTTACAGTCTAAGTCTACATAGGTTTCACTAGATAAGGAAAAATCTCTCCTTGAACATCAGTGTTATCTTTGACGGCGTTAGAGCCCCAACGAGTTTTAACCTCCTAAATACGGTTCGCACGGTTCAGATTTCTAATTTTCCACTGCGGCCTCTAAGTTGCATATCGAAACGGGCGTCCTACAATTCCTACTCACACGACCAACACTCTTGTAGTTATTGCACTTCACAGTGCAGTGTGGTGCAACTTACGTTTGTTGTAGAAGGGAAATTTTGCTACATATCCGTCCTTGTAATTTGGTTTAGAAATGTAAGCTCTCACGGCCTTTTGTCATTTATTTTGTTGTTGGCATTCCTTACTACCTTGGTTTCCTAACGTACGACCTAATCCATTTAGTCGCGAGCCATGTGGATTCTTTCCTCATAAACAATATTAGCTTCGATAGCATTAGCAATTCGTTGGGTTACAATACACTCGATCCTCGTGGAACTCATTCCTTGTCTTGTCGTCGGTATTTACTTCAAAATCGAACGGGGTAAAGGAAATGAAATAAGTCGAATAAATGAATAAGTATAGACTAATTTATACAATTTATTTATTTAAATGAAGAGGTGTCCCAATCCTTTCGAATAAAGAGATTATAAATTAGCATGCTTAATAATTTCTGATGCAATACGCGTGCTCACAAAATCTTCAAGGTGGTGGATGAAAATACGATGCATGCACTCTAATGAGTATGGAAAGAGTGTTTTAAGCTCGTCTTCGGAGATAGGAAGTAAAACAATCAAGGGGGATCGACATAGAGTTCAAAATAGCTGATGAGTATACAGTTAAAGTAAATAAGATAAAGGTCTTTTATGAACGAGTTTACATAGCAATTACCATATTAAACCTCCAGTTACAAGTCCCGCCCATACAAGACTTGTGAAACTTAGATTCATACATAATTCTATGTAAACATAACCGTGTCGGGTTTCGTTTAATACGATATTGTATAAGGTTATGAATAATAAGTTCGAGACCATTGCATCGCTCACAATGTCTTAGACAAATTTTAGAGACCATTGTGTCATCCACAATGTCTTAGAAAGGTTTAATATTTATATAGACAACTTCCATATAAGTAAATAGAGGAATAAATGTAAGGCGAACGTAAATCGCGGAGAAGAGATAACCGTAAAGAAAGATAACCTCAGAGAAAAGATAACCGCAGAGAAAAGATAATCGAAGAGAAAAGATAAGCGTAAGCTCATAGCAAAAACACCTATAAGGCACACATAAAAGCACATAAGGATCACATACTGGTTATAGACCAGACCTAGATATTCTACCTGGTTCTCTATAACCTAGGCTCTGATACCAATCTGTCACACCCCCAGACGGGGCCTGGACGGAATACGTGTCCGAGGGCATGACTTCATCATACTTCGAACACAAGGCACAAGAGAACGTCCACTAATGGACGTTTTGAAAATCATAACTCGTTGCATTATTTAAAAATAGATAAGTTTTAGAAGATTTAAAAGAAAGTAAACATTTGCGGAAGCATAAGTAAAATGTAGCGAAAGCATAATTTAGTTTTAAAAGATAGCGGAAGCGAAATTTATGTTTTCAAAAGACAACGAGTATGATAATTTGATAAGTCTTGAAATAGGGCATTATATTGCACGTAGACTCCACATAGCACGTCAAGAAGTCCAAAGCTAATCACCTGAGAAAAACATGCTAAAAACGGTCAACATAAAGTTGAGTGAATTCATAGGTTTAAGTAAAACATTTATGAGGATCAAAAACGTTTAGTGAATACAGTTTCACTCAAAGTATTATGAAAAGTGTTTAGTAATTGGAAATGTTCAACCAAATTAATGTGGACCATAAGATTTCAAAGCGTATGTGACAATCTTAGCAGTTTAGGATTTCACATACAAAGCACATGTGACCGTTATAACAAATACAACTTCACATGCAAGTATTTATTGTTGCACTAAGCTCATGACACCGATGCTAATAACAACAGGGCATATCATATCATGCCACATAGTATTCCTGCCCTTAACTGGTGTCCCAAACCAAAGACCACCACAACGCACATCGACATGACATATATCCGTTTGTTCTTCGTTAAGTGGAACCAAAGCAGATAGGGATAATTAGTCCCAATAGATCTATTTACGCATTCACGCTCACTTAACCAATCCAATTGGCCATAGGTGACTAACGGTTCATGATAGTTCAAGAAATAGTGGTTTGTAGCAAAACTTAGGCAACAGATAAACAGGAAATGATAACAAAAAACACTTGTGTCTAATGTAAAATCAACGTTTTTGTAAAAGCTTAAAGCACTTAAATCCATAAGTAAAAACGAGTGTGACATCAGTCATGTAACGAGTTTGTAACCAACGTATAAACGAGTTTGAAATTCAACGAGTTTGTAAACAAGCATGTTTCTCACCCCAAAAGTAGTAAAGTATATGTAAAACAAGTAAAACGTGGGGCTATGAACTCACCTTGATGTTGAAGAACAATAGATAGATAGGCATCTAATACGCACAACAGAAACGGAAGACGAAACGGCTCGATCAAGAAGATGCAGCTTAACTTATCAGCTAAGTCCTATTAGCTTAGGATGATGAATTGGGGTTTTCCGATGGATGAGTACATCAACGCAACACGTTGATAAAGAATTTGAATTACAAGTTGGATGAGTTTGGTGGTTGGTTAAATAAAATAAATCAAAAAGAAAATGCAAGGTATGTAATATATTCCGTACATATTACATATGAGAAAAAGAAACAATTATATAATTCATATGATGAATTATATAATAAAGATAAACAACCAAAAGAATAAGTCGCAATATATAATACTTTACAAGTATTATATAAGAAACGTGAGAAAATAATAGTAACAATATAAATCGACACGTTTTCAAAAGTCACTAATTAAATTATTAAAAAGTTCTTGCATAAAAGTAAACACACGTTTTAAAGTTACGAATTAGATAAATGACGTTTTTTTAAAGACTTTACAAAAGTTACAGTCGGGAATTATAAAATAATATTTTATAATTTAGTATTTCGTTACGCGTTTTAACTAAACTAGTTGTTTTGTTTATAAAAGTATTGTTTTCATTTATTTACCGATTTATTGTATTATTACAAATAAATAATCTTAAAACTATATAACTTTGTCTTTTTATCGGCTTTTCAAGATATTAAAAGTTTTAAGTGATAAATACTAAGTATAGTAATTTTTAGAAATTTCGACATGACCTTTTCATTTATATCACGTTTCCCATTTTTAATAAATTCAACGTTTTTCCACTTTTTAATCAATAAGTATTGCAAATCTCCGCGCGTTTCAAAATATATAAACAAGACTAAATAAATACAAAAAATAAGCAAAACCAAACACCCTATATGGGCTGAACCAAACACACCCTTACTGCTATAAAACGCAGATCCAAACGCCCCTTTGGGCAGTTTAACCACAAAAACAAACACACTCTATAGCTGTTAAAACAAAACAAATACACCCTATACATTTTTAAAACCCAAACGCACCCTAGTGACGTGAAAAAAACAACGCACCCTGTTGGGTTGTTTTACAAAACCAAACACACCCTATTGGGTTTTTATTAACCAACGCACCCTAACTGGGCTAAGACAAACCCAACGCACCCCATTGGACTGAGATGGTGGGTGGTGGTTGTATCGCGGTGGCAACGACGTGGTGATGTTGGTGGTTACGGAGGTGATGGCGGCTGGGAGATGGGAATGATGACGAGGTGGTTGTGATGGTGGAGATGTGGCGGTGGCGAGTTGATGATGGATATGAAGGTGGTGAGGCGGCTGGTGGCCAGAGGTGGTGTGGCGTGGAGGAGATGGAGAGGGTTCAGGTGGTGGGGAGATGGCTGCGGTGGGGAGACAACCATGGAGGTGTATGCGTCTGGGTGGAGGTGGAAGTCTGGTGGCGGTTTGGTGGCTGACAAGGGAGATGGAAGTGGGGATGTCGGCTGTGGGAGATGGCAGCCGTTGGTGATGATTGGTGCCGGCTGTGGTGATGATTAGCCGTGGTGGGGATGATGATGATGACAGCGGCGTGGAGACGGTGGTGGGGATGGTGGCGGCAAGAGAGGTGGTGATGGAGATGTGGTGTCGGATGGTGGTGGCGGCGAAGGTGGTTGCGGTGGTGTGGCAGCGAGGGTAACGGCGTGGTGGCTGCCACCGACGGGTGGCCGGAATCTGGCCTGGATCTGGCCGGAAAAAGGAGGAGGCTCCGAAAAAACTTATGGAGAGAATGGGGGCTAGGTTTTGTTATATAAAGAAGTAAACCCTAGTTGCTTTGATATATATATATATATATATTAGAAAGTTTAAAAAGAAGTGACAAGTTTAATATAGTTTAGGGTTAAAATTATAAATATTACTAAAAGGACTAAGTGTGTAATCTTTTGTTAAATAATGGTCCGGGACACGTTTTGGTAAGTTAACGATTGATTTAAATTACAAAAATTACGCCATTGTTTCCAAATAGTTTTTCTCATAAAAATGAGTATTTACATGACTTATTTTATATATGTTTTTAAAAAACTAATTTAAAAATCATTATTATTTATTTGGTACCATTGGGTGTCGCGGGTACACTTTGTCCGTAAAAATAAAACTTTAATTTGAACCTTTGCGTTTTTAAATAAACGCTTTTAAATAAAATATTACATAATTTATTAAATATTTGTATTTAATAAAAAGTGATAACTAAATATAAATTTAATTATTTTTGTGTCGGTACGCGTTGGTTTTTCAAAATTTTGCGAGGGTATTTTAGTCATTTTCTGCTTGGTTTCAGGTCTCGGGTAAAACAGAAAAGTTGTCTGGAATGTCGTTTTACATCAAATTGCTTTAGAGTCCGAGTCGTGAAAACGTAATTTAGTGGGTCGTTTTTGATAAGTCAACTTAGGAATAACATATATCTTCTCGTTTTCAAGTCAAATAAGTTTGAAAAATAAATTTGTAAATGAGAGGTAATAATAATAAATATGATTTATTATTTAAATACGTTTCAAAAATTTACCGGGTACGCAGTAATCGTTTTTATGTGACCGTAAAAGGTCAAAAGTCAAAAAGTCATGTCGGACCCAAAAAGTCAAAGGGTAAAATTGTCATTTAAAAATTCTGAAAATTCCGGGGTGTGACAGTAATTCATACAGGAAATAACTTATATAATCGCGTGCAGGAAGTATTTCAAATAAAACGAAAATAAAAATTCTCTTAGAAGCTGGAGACAGCGTCAGGATTTAGGCGTCGCCAGGCGTGCTACAGGAAAATTCGAATTTATTTAATTTTTGAGAAATTAATCGTGTATAATTTCTAGAATTTGTGTTTTTCCTAAAAACCTGCAGGAAACCACGATTAAATTAACACATTCGTCCTATCCTTTATTTGTTTTCGTAGAGTCAAAACTTAGTTAATAGGGTTGTATTTATCATTCACCCATGGATTTTACGCTTGGTATAGTTGTCTTTGTCTTGATTACAGGTTATATTTGATGAGAAGAAGCTTGGAAGTTCTTAGGAAGTTTCATTAGACGATTTTTAAGGACGATTTAACCAGTTATCGCATGTTTCTTCTCCATTATTGAGCAAACCAGGGGAGTACTAGTTTCTTTTACTTGTTTTCTTTTCCCTTTGTTCGTTTTTACGGGTACTTCCATTGAACATTAGGGACAATGTTCAACTTAAGTGTAGGAAAAAATAAGCCTTAGAAACTATTCCTTCAATTGCCATTTGCTTGTCCTTAAAATGATGGGTAATATATCGAAACATAGCGTAATGGTAATTTTGACCCAAATTTAAAAAAATTTATGACACACACCGACGAAAACCGAGTATTAATAGCGTCTCATGGATAGGAATGTATATGACTAGCACAAAACCCTCAGAATTCCACCCCAAAAATGTGAGGTTCGCCTTTAGATCTTTAGGAATTCGGGTATCCATTTTTGATACCCAAGATAATTTATACCTTTAGCTTTCTCGAGTTAAGGTTCAAATGCAATCATATGTGTCTATTTCGTCATTACGGATGCGTACGTATGGTCTTTGTCGCCTTTTCTGGAGCATTGGTATCGGTATTAAATTATATGAGCGTATTGGTAGTATACTAAATTCTAGAAATTGTTCTTGTGATGCATCCTGAGACCGCATAGTAAGTATTAAGAATTGCTAGATAAGAGGCACTAGGATTAACCCATGTTTTAAACCTGTAATTGTTATGATGGTCAAACAGCGGTATTGTTTACCTCTTCACACCTTGCCATCATATTCTTAGCGAGGATACCAGTACAACCCTCCGAGCCTATCCTTTTTTACGGTTCTTGTAATTTTATGGTTAAGCCAGACTATTAATGAAGAGCATTGTTACCTTTGAACCAATTGTTACACCCGAAATCGCCTTAGCCTGCCCTTTATGTACTCGCTTTCAGTACATTATTATTTTAACCCAAGTTAATTATTGAGTACACGGTTGCTAAGCCCTTATCCTTGTAAATACAGCTTTGGGACGATTAGGATTCATGGTAGTATTCATTTTATGAAGAATTGGGGAAGAAGTAATTTATTACCCCCAATAGAGCTCAATAAGCTCCATGTTATTTTGATCCAACACAATCCGGGTCATTAGTTAGATTGTAAATATCGAGTATGTAAAAGCTCAAGTGTAGGGGTGTATCTATAAACCCCCATGATGTATTATATGTTTAAGCAATGGCAGAGAAAAAGTGTACAAAAAATGTATATAAAAAAGTGAAAAAATATACGGGTTGCCATTTGCTTATGTTATGTTTATCATAGAGTCAAGAAAAGAAAAAGAAAGAGATGGATGTAGATTTTTCTAGAGTTTGTATATCATGTCCGAGTCTTTGGCTTAGCAACCCAACCAGTGTATATTCTTATAAATAATTAGCTAACCCTTCCACTCTAAATTCACCCAAAAGTCACTCCCCAAATGTATCCCGTCCATTTCCGTTTTCGTTAATGTTATATTACACCTACACCCCACAACCCTTTAAAAGACCCCTTTGATAGTAATGATTAATACTTACGCCTAGCGGTGGAGATTTGATCATTTACCAAGCCTATAGTAATTTATATGCTATGACAAGTAATGATTGTTAATTTTTCGTTTCCCATAGTTGTTATAATTTATTATACACCCGAGTGAAAGAGAGAATCCCAAACACTTATGTGGGGTGCTAGTATATGCTTTCTGTGCTTTTAATTACGAGGTCTAGAAGGTTATGTTGTAAAATTCTTTTAAAGATTAGGTTACATGACCCTAATATTGCTATTTTCTAGGTAGAAAAGCCTATTTTCCTGAGGACAAGCAAATCCCAAGTGTAGAGGTATTTGATGAGGTGTCATTTTATACACTTTTTCAGGGCCATTTAACCCCCTAAATCATGCAAATTTGCCAAGATTATATGCTTAATCGTTTGTTTTCAGGTTATTAGCACTTGGATAGCATTTGGAGGAAATAGATGTGACTTGGGCTCATTTGGAGAAGAAATGGACAAGATTACGACTCTACACCAAGAATCATGAAGAAGTGTGCATACAGCGCGTGGAGACGACGTCGCCATCATAAAGCGACGGCGTTAGGATCTTCATCCTGACGGCGTCAAAGATCCAGTGACGGCGTCAAGACGTGGCCGACTTAAAGAGGATCTAGAATCATCCACGTGGCGACGGCGTCACGACTTTAAAGCGACGCCGTCACACCGTTTTTACTTTATATACAAAACTGATTTTAGAGTTTTAAGTGTGTAACTTTGTATAACTCTTGGGAGACGAACCCTAGTCATTTTAGCAGCTTTTTAGGTCATTTTTAGGGCATCAAAACCCTATTGTAACTACCTTCAATCCATGTTTTAATCAAGTAAGATTATTTATCATTAATCATTCAATATGTCTATGTGTTGTTTGATTGATTTGTGTTCTTGCTTTCTTTATAACATGTTAGGCTAAACCCTACTTTGTATTTACTTATGATTGCATGAAACTTAGGTTGTAGATCATTTTAATGTTGCTTCTTGTTGATGGATGTGCACGTTAGGCTCTACAAAACTAGCCATAAGATATAAAATTGGCATAGAAGTCTAGGAGAACGCGAGTGTGTAGAAAGGATACCATGGGTAATAATCTTCATACTACCTTACTTGTGCGTTGCCTTAACGGAATATTAAATAGACGGCGGGTTCGTGTAATTCGTTCATGACTTAGGAAGTACTTACACAGATCATCACAAGTGTGACAAAGCAACAGATCTAGGAGAAGCAATCTGAGGAGTAGTGCATGATTAGGTAAATACATCTTTTTATCATAAAGTTATCACCAGTAGTTTAGATTATATTTAGTTTAATTAGCTAAAACAAACCAACCTCTCAAAACCATGATATTTACTTGCTTTCTTAAAAATATAAAAACACAAAAAGAATCTTCTCTCAACCCCTTAGAATTTTGTTAGACCGTGTTCGAGCCTTCCCAACCTATTCCCCTAGAGAATGATAACACCCCCCGAGTCTTGCCTTACTACACTACAATGGTTAGGTACTCTGCCTAGGGGATTGTAAAGCTTCCTGTGAAGTCTTCACAACCTCCACATCACTAACACTAACGGGCAGTGTACCTGATCAGTTGTAGGTTCGTTAGTAAGTAGGGTGTCAATCACTAAGAGTGAGCATTAATACTTTAATCTATAAGTATTTTAGTTCTCTAGGTTAGTTCTAATTAATTCTAATTAAACCTAAACTTACGCAATAGGGGGGTTTTCAGCCTAACAGACTAGCACGAGTTTTGGTTTAATCTAAGCTAAATGAGACAAAGAACACATACAAGCAGATAAACAAACAATAAAGAAGCGGTCAAGCACTAAAGTAAGGAAAAGTATTAGCCATTTTAATTAAATAAGATGAATGAATTGTTTATTCGTGCAATGATTGTATTACTTCGTTGGTGTTATATCATTCCAAAGCTAGGTGGTACTTCTCCCTAAACTTGAGGTTTATATTATAGTTAATCATGTGACAATTAACCTAAACCCGTATAAAGCTCACACCGTTCATTATAATCTATCTAGGAGACAATATTGGTAAATTTTGAAACCTAGCTCATCGAGGCTTTACCAACTTATGTCCAATTGTTATCTATATGTTGGTAGTCCACGGTCTGAGTACTTACCCAAGGAAACAGAACATTATTTAGAATCCTAAGTCACCACTTAGTCTACCTATTCACTTAACCAAGGGAAGAATAGGGGCATAAATTTGTAGTCCTATTATTCTAGAGTCACATAAATAAGCTGTATGTAGTATCTATCCCAGACTCTAGTCTACAGCCCAAATAATGATTAGTCACATCGCTATATTTGTAATCCTAGATCTAGTTGAATGATAGATGAAAACATAATTAAAAAATAAACGTGTATGAAGTGATAAACATAATCAACATGCAGCGAATAAGTAAATAACCGATATAAACAAACCAAATATCAAATTATCATAAACATGGATAATACCTATAGGTATTAGCCCATAGTCATTGTAACAATATATAGTATCATATACGAACCATTAATGTAAACGAAACATTACACTAACCGAACGCGTATAGAGGAGTACAGAGATTACAAGAGTTTTCCTATTGACTTGAGGCACTTGCAAGTCCTTCTTGGCTTCTAAAATCGTCTGTAGATCGTACTTGGTAGTTCTTGCATATTGAAAACCGAATTTTAGGTTTTTTATTTGTAAGCTTTGAAAACAGATCGATATGTCGTATTGGAGTGTCTGATACGGCGTATTGAAGTAACTTGGCGTGGGCTCCATGATACGGCGTATTCGCTGTAAAACGTACTTCTCTTAATAGTTGACCAAAGTATCGTATATGGTGTATCTACTGATACGGATACGGTGTATTCTTCAAAGCCAGGCAATGGTCTTGAATTCGTCAAAGTCTTGGATACGACGTATTCTTCTAGAATGATATGATGTATAGGTTGTCAAAATCGGTAGACTTTCATGAACTCTTCGTTTATGCTCCAAAACACGTCCTTTTCTCCATCTTTTTCCAAATGCTCGATAATATCTAAGATTCATACAAATAAGCGATTAGGTATCAAATCTTATATAAAACAAGCAATATAAATGGGATAAATGATGCCAATAATGTGATGTTATTTGATGTCATCAAAGAGGTTTGTTTTCTTATACATGTAGTGAACAATGAAGGTATTCACGTGGATCCCAGAAAAATTGAAGTAGTAAAGAATTGGAAGCCCCCAAAGTCCCCAACAGAGATTCGTGCATTTCTAGGATTAGCAGGATATTATAGGCGATTTTTCGCAAACTTCTCCAAGATCGCCAAACTGCTCACCATGTTAACTCAAAAAGACAAGAAGTTTGAGTGAGGTGATGAACGGGAAAACGCTTTTCAAACATTGAAGGACATGTTGTGTGATGCCTCGATTTTGGCACTTCTGGAAGGACCATATGACTTTGTGGTTTATTGTGACGCATCTAACCAAGGTTTTGGTTGCGTATTGATGCAGAGGAACAAGGTGATTGCGTACGTATCCAGACAACTCAAAATCTATGAGAAGAATTACACCACTCATGATTTAGAGTTGGGCGCAACAGTATTTGCTCTTAAAATCTGGAGACACTATCTGTACGGAACAAAGAGTGTTATCTACATTTACCATAAGAGCCTCCAACACATCTTTGATCAGAAAGAGCTGAATATGCGTCAGAGACGAAGGATTGAACTTTTCAGTGATAATGACTGCGAGATTCGCTACCATCTAAGTAAGGAGAACGTAGTGGCTGATGTATTGAGCAGGAAGGAATGGATGAAACCGAAACGAGTTTGAGCTATGAGCATTACGATTCATTCTAGCATCAAGGCTAGGATACTAGAAGCATGGAGTGAAGCTTCCAAGGACTTCAATACTCCAGTAGAAATTTTACGAGGATTGGACAAACAATTTGAAAGAAAGGACGACGGTGGACTGTATTTTGTGGAACAAATTTGGGTGCCAACTTTTGACAACGTGAGAACTTTGATCATGGATGAAGCCCATGCAAAAAGTATTATGTATATCATGTAGCAGAAAATATGTACTATGATCTGTGAGAATTATTGATGTGCGGTCGTCATAGGACTTCTACACGAGAAGTTTACAACTCCCTAGGCAGTGCACCTAATCGTTGTAGTGTAGTATGGGCAAGACTCGGGGTTGTTTTTCGTTCACTTGAGGAATAGGTTGGGAAGGCTTGATCACGGTCTAACAGAATTCTAGAGGTTGAGGGAAGATTATTTTTGTATTTTTGTATTTTTGTATTTTATGGAAAGCAAGTAAATCATTTAATTAAGTGATTGGTTTGGTTTTAGCTATTAAACTAAATAATAATCTAAACTAATGGTGATAACAATAAGATAAAAGATTGTGTCTATTTAATCATGTATTACTCCCTAGATTGCTTCTCCCAGTGTTGTTTCCTTGTCACACTTGTGATGATCTATGTAATTATTTCCTAAAGCATGAATGAATTACACGAACCCGCCGTCTACTTAGTATGCTGCTAGAGCAACGCACATGCAAGGAAGTATGAAGACTATTACACGGCCCCTAAGAGTTTACTAAGTGCATGCGAAATACATTAAAAATGGATGAACCATATTAGGGGGCAAGGTAGTATGAAGACTGTTACCCGGTGATATCTTTTCTACACAATTACGTTTCCCTAGACATATCAACAGCGATACAAACAAAAGTTGGTTTTCTAAGACCTAAGGTGCACATCCATCACAAGAGGCAACACCACTAAGATCTACATTCTAGGTTTTATACAATCATAAATAAACACAATGATAGGTTTAGCCGAGCATGTTAAGAATAAAGCAAGAACAATAAATCAAACAACACATAGACATATTGAATGATTATGTAAACCTTACTTGATTAAAACATGAATTGGAAGAGTAACGATCAGGGTTCTGTGTGTAAGCCCTAATCGTCCCTACAGATGTTAAACGAAACTAGGTTCGGACTCTCTTTTTATTCTAAAGTTACACACTCAAAACCCTAAATTCGGGTTTGTATATATAAGAAAATCGACGCGACGGTGTCGCGTTTTAATCGCGGCGCAGTCGTAAAATGAATCTTTTGGATCTGCGTTTGAGCCGATGCGGGCTGACGCCGTCTTGAAATATGTGACGCCGTCATGTGGATGATCTGGTAACCGTCACTGGATGATTTGTGACGGCGTCGTGTATGGATTGTGACGCCGTCTCCAAGCTCTGTGAGCACAAATCTTCAAGAGTCTTGGTGTTGGTTCGTAATCTCGTCCATTTCTTCTCCAAATGAGCCCAAGTCACGTGTAATCCATCCAAATGTCTTCCAAATGAGAAATACCTGAAAAGGAATGATTAAGTACCTATTTTGGACATAAACACAATTTTGGGGGTTAAACAATCCTGAAAAAGTGTATAAAATGACACCTCATCAAATACCCCTACACTTGGGATTTGCTTGTCCTCAAGCAAATAGGCTTTTCTATCTAGACAATAACAGTATGAGGGGTGATTTTACCTGCTCTTTAAAAATATTCTATAACACAACCTCCTAGACCTCGCAATTAAAAGCACGGAAAATATGTACTAGCACCTCACATAAGTGTTTGGGATTCTCTCTTTCACTCGGATGTATAATGAATTATAGCATATGGGGGAAACAAAAAATCACACTCATCACCTGTCATAGCATATAAATTACCATAGGCTTGGTAAAGGATCAAACCTCCACCGCTAGGCGCAAGTATTATTTATTACTACCTAAGAGGTCTTTTAAAGGGTTATGGGGTGTAGGTGTAAGATAACATATAATGGAAATGAAAGGATGAGATACATTTGGGTGGCTTTGGGTGAATTTGGAAGGGTTAGTTAATTATTTACATGAATACACGCTGGTTTGGTTGCTAAGCAAAGACTCGAACGAAGATATACAAACTCTACAAAACTCTACATCAATCTCTTTCTTTTTATTTTCTATTATATATATATTTTTATTTTTTTATTTTTATTTATAACATAATACATCACATGGGGGTTTATAACACGTACCCCTACACTTGAGCTTTTACATGCTGATATTTACAATCTAACTATTGATCCAATTTGAGGTGGATCAAAATAACATGGATATCATTTGACAAACATATGGGGGTATTGAATTAACTTTTCTTCCCCATTCTTCCGCGAAATAAATACTACCATGAAT
>BQNB010119604.1:0-19914 GCA_026074375.1 Tanacetum coccineum
TTTATCAGTGTAGCGATGTTGTTGATGGAACTCGTGCATGTTTGACGGGTCCTGATAGTTTGAAGATGACTCAGCTTATTCAAACTCAAGAATTTCAAAAGAATGCATGATAGTATTCCCATCAAGTTTTGCACTGTCTTCTTGAATTTGTTCATCAGAATGAGTTTCCAAGACTAGAGTTGATGATTCTTGTGTGGTTGGTTCTTCTGAAAAGTTACTATTTACAGAGCATCACTATCTTCAACAATGATTGAAGACAGTGAATGAGTGTCTTCATCATCAAAAGTATTTGCAGCGAAATTATTTAACACTTCGGAAGTACTTAGCGCATAATATTCTTCATTCAGAGGACCAAACAAGTTATCCAAGTCTTGTTGTGACGGTATTTCATTCATTTCTTTTGATGAATCTTGAAAATTCGAGCAGTTTAGACCAGGTCCTGAATTGTTGCATTCAAAAGCCATTGTTATGAGTTCATCAAATTTGACGTGGATCGTTTCCATTATCTTTATGGTTCAGCGGTTCTATATACGAAAACCTCATGATGACTCAAAATAGCCAATAAAGATAACAATGTCAGCCTTCGGTTTCATTTTCCCAAGATCATTACAATCATTTATTGGATAACAAAGAGATCCAAACACATGAAAGTATTGAAAATTGGGTTTTCTCCCTCGAATTAGCTCATAAGGAGTCTTGTTGTACCGAGTGTGTACAAGAGAGCGATTCTGAGTAAAGCATGTTGTAGCAATAGCTTTAGCCCAAAGAAATTCTGGAGTTTTTGAAAAGATAAGCATTGCGCGAGCAGCCTTGACTAGTGTACGATTTCTTTGTTCAACAACACCATTTTGTTGAGGCGTTTGAGCAGTTGAAGTATGATGAACAATACCTAGTTTTGCATAAAACGACCGCAATTTCTCGTTTTTTAACTCAGTTCCATTATCAGTTCGGATCTTCAGAATTTGAGCCTTTAGATTCCGTTGAATTTGATTCATGAAATTGATGATCATGTCTGGAGCCTCATCTTTAGTACGAAGAAAGTATACCCAAGTGTATCGAGAATAATCATCGACGATCACTAGAATATATTTCTTGCCAATGATACTTTCTACCCTCATTGGCCCACACAAATCCATATGAAGTAATTCGAGTTTGGATTCTGTGCTTGGTTGCTTTTTCCTTGCTCACAGGCTAAACATAAGTGATCTTTATCATACTTAAATTTTAGAAGCCCATCAACTAGATCTTTTGGCGTGAGTTGATTAATGGTACTAAAATTCAAATGAGAAAGCCGTCGGTGTCATAACCATGATTTTGTTGATGTGGCTTTGGACATTAAGCATACTAGAGAAGAAGCCGCCAACTCAGAAATGGAGATGGCGTAGAGATTAGATTTACGAGAACTGGTAAGCAAATCACCACCCTTCAAATTCCGAACATAGCAAGTGTTTGAAGGAAAGGCTACTTCTAAATCTCCATACCAAAATTGTCCAACCGAAAATAAGTTGTGTCCTAGGCCCTCAACGTAGTATACATGACATATCGTAAGATTGCCTTGAACATAATCTCTATATCCAGTGATTGCTGCGAAGTGATCATTCCTGAAGCAGAATGTTCCTATGAATTTCTCAACGAAATTTCTTAGCAGTTTCAGATTGCCAGTCATATGCTTCGAGCACCCGCTATCAACAATCCAAAGGATGAGTTGGGTTACCTGCAACACATGAAAAAAATGCAGATGGAAGAGTGGACAGTTTGGCTACCCATTTCTAAGTGGTAACCGGTGTTTTTGATTTAGTTCGAACACTATTACTACTCTTTGACACACTAGGTGTTAATTGTGCAGTTTTGCTATTGGGTGTCCAATTAAAACATGGTTGATATTCGAACCATTTCTGCCACTTTCGACTTGTTGCAATTTTGGTTTTCATGTAATTGCTAAGTGTCCTACTTTGATCAGAATCAGGGGATAGTGATGACGCACTAGAGACCTTATTTGTTGTTGTTGGGGTTTTAGCAACGCTAAATCCAGATTTCGCAACTACAGAAGTAGCTCTTAAATTCTTAGATTTTACTGCTATGGGGGTAGTAAATAAGGCTATTTTGACCATAGAATCTCTAGACAAAGCATAACGAGCAACACATTTTTCATGAGGAATCATAAACACATTTTTACCACAAGAAACACAAACAATATTCGAACCGTCATTAATAGTATTTACAATCTTGGTGTTTAATACACTTGCGTTTGATTGACATACAGTCGAATGCATTGTTTCACGCTTATTAAAATCTATTCTAACACTATTTTACATCTTTCGAACATGAGCATATGAGCTCTTATCATTAGTGTTCTTCAAGACTCTATTCTTCGATTTAGTGTCCTTAGACTTTGGACTTCTAACACCATTAGAACTCCCTATTCCTGTGGAATTAGAAACATTCATGTTGGTTTAGAATCTTGCGTGTATGACACTTGTTTTAGAATTTTATACATGCCTCGTGTAATAACGTTTGCATTCTTTTTTTTTGTTTTTACTCGTTTTTGGGTGTGGAATGTGAAGTGACTGGTTTTGCCCTATCTGTTTTGTCCTCTAGATTTAAAAGTTTCTTAGCCTGAACTGCTATGTTGTTAGACAATGGTGTTTGTTAGGTTCAAGAAAAGTGTCGATTATGTGGTTTTATTATATTTAGTCATTAGTCTTTATTTTGTTAAGAATAATGTAGTTTGTAATAAGGTTTATTATGCTAAAAGTAAGAAATAGCATAATTACCAAAGTCTAGGGACTAGAAGTGAAACATTAGAAAAATAAAGGAAAGGAAGCTTCATTCCCTCTCCTATGAATGGGTACCATTAGGAGGTTAAGCCTTGTAATAATCCTTTCCTTTTTCCCTCTATTTGATAATATTTGAAAATTAAATACTTGCCTTCCTCTACTATTCTCTCTAAGCTTTCATTGATGATAATGCATGATTCAAGATAATCAAGACCTAACAAGTGGTATCAGATCCATTAGAGAATTAGAGTGATTCGATTTGTGAGTTTTTTTACATGTCCGAGAACCTCACGATGCAATTCGGTGAATTCGGTGAGTCTAGGAGTACACCATCCCCCACACCAATTAGATCTCCTAGGATTCATACTGATCTCGTATCTTCGAATACTGAGAAACTCCAGGAATTGATACTACACCTACACCATCATCAAGTTCACTCAACACCAAGTTATCTACCACAAACCGACTTTTATCATTATTCAAAGCCAAACCTTCTCGTTTCAAACGTTACAAGAGTTTCTTTCACGAGTTACTAGGACGTTATGGATATTTGTTTGAACATCTGAAAGCAAAGTTCTTGTCAAGGAAGTCATTTGATACTCTTGCTAATCATCTCCAGGAAGTAATGGTTGAATCTCTACCCACGGTGGTAGATAAGCATATCAAGGAACAAGTAGCGAAGCAAGTTCCTGAGCAGGTTAAAGTTCAAGTTCCAGTGTATGTTGCAAAAGGGCTGCTTTTGGAAAGGCAACGGAATAAAGAAGAGACTGATAAGATGATTTCTAAAGCCATGTTACAAGAGCGTGGGAGATTACAGGCTGAAATTTAATCACATATTCAACAAGCAATTGATAATCACATTCCTTCTCTAGTTGATGAGTCCGTAAGAAATTATATGTCTGGACATATTCTCCATGTTCATCCAGCTCAACCACAAACAACATCTGTTCTTGAACAACATTATCAACTGTATCTTTCAATGAAAAACAATCCTCGGTTGTAGCAACAGGACATAGCAATATGGCTGGCACTTCAGATGAAATTTAAGACACTTCAGGTACCTCAAACTACTTGTAGAACTTATGCCGTTCGCCCAAGAGATTAGGACGACCCTCATGATTATGCTCCTCCTAAGGGGGAGAATAGTGCAAAGTGGCAGAAGACATATGAGTACGAAGCATATGTGAATGGAGAGTCGTCTGGACAGGTTAATGAAAGTGAATAAAGTCTATCATCTTCAGGTAATCAAGAGCAAGTTGATGATTATGATTTTTAGACTGAGTCGTATGCTTCAGATGACGATGAAATACCAACGAAGCAAGTATCACAAGAAATTATGGAAGAAGTGTCACTGGCTATTAATAAGGCAGAGCTAAAGAAAATTGCTGATGAGATGTTAAGACAAAGATGTACTTTAGGAGACGAGCGTCAATATCATATTGATCAGATGAAGAATTTCTTGAAAAGTGACATTATTTGCGAAAGCAGAAAGGAAATTCTTGCATCTCCACATCCACGAAAGACCACACCTCTAGTTCAAAGCTGTCAGAGAGATCTTGAAGCTCCAGCATTATCTCTGATAAATCAAGATCTTTTGTATTTGAAAAAAGGAAATTTAGGGCCTGAGAAGATAGTGTTGTCACTTCACAAGTTTCCTGTAATTATTTTCAATGATGTTGATATCGAAAAACGGACTTCCAGATGGGTGAAAAAGTGTGTAAAGAAATTTAATCCTTATGCTCGATATGGTGTTGAACATTAGAAGAATCCTCATGCAAAGATCTTCTACATAAAGAGGCAAAAAGAGCCTGGAAAACCAAAGGAAGTTGTTTATTCGAATTCAAAGATCATTCAAGTTATCAAGACGTACTGGGAACTGGGCCATGAACACAAGTTCATCACAGAGATAGTTGCAAGAAGAGCCAATGAGTGCATAGTGTCAATTACCGAGTCTGATTACAAGAATCTCAATAAGAATGATATTGAGGATATCTACTTGCTGATCATGAATGGCAAGGTACCTGATTATGCAGAAACAGGTCTGTTGTGGTCTTTATCAGTTTTTATCAGAAGCTCAGTGATATGGGAGAGAGTGCATGACTTTCAACTTGGAATAGAAAGCTATCAACAGAAGGTTAATCTTACTGCACCAACAATATCTTTCCCAGGAATTGAAAAGCACAAAATGTTCTCCATCATCTATGAGCCCGTGCATGGAATAATATACAAGAATAGCAAGAAAGAGAAAAGGGTGATGAGACATTCAGAGATTCATAAGTTTTGTGATGCAACACTAAACAGAGTATTAGAAGGTCTAAAGAGTTACAATAATGATGTTAAGTATGGCTATATACAAAGAGATCTTACTGAAGATGAGGTTGAGTATTTGAAATTGTTTGAAGAAGAAATTGAAGTGAGATTGAAGTATCGCAACCAGATGAGAAGATGGGAGATGTATGTGAATGGAAGACCACTTGGACCACGAAGGGAACGCCCAGAATAATCGACCCTTACGGGGAGATTGTTAGGTTCAAGAAAAGTGTCGATTATGTGGTTTTATTATATTTAGTCAAAGTCTTTATTTTGTTAAGAATAATGTAGCTTGTAATAAGGTTTATTATGCTAAAAGTAAGAAATAGCATAATTACCAAAGTCTAGGGACTAGAAGTGAAACATTAGAAAAATAAAGGAAGGGAAGCTTCCTTCCCTCTCCTATAAATACCCCTCTTAATCACCATTAGGAGGTTAAGCCTTGTAATAATCCTTTCCTTTTTCCCTCCATTTTATAATATTTGAAAATTAAATACTTGCCTTCCTCTACTATTCTCTCTAAGCTTTCATTGATGATCATGTATGATTCAAGATAATCAAGACCTAACAGTGTTGCACATAGAAGTTTTCCCGAGGTCACAGATTTGTCAAACTTAGTGTTCACACCCTCCCCTTTTCCAAGGTTTTAAGTTTATCCTTAAAATCAGAAATTACCATCAAAAGATCTTGATTCTTAGAACGCACATCTCCATAAGCATACATATTTTGACCGATACTTTCAACTAACTCATTAACCTCTTATAGATGTTGAGCCCGTGTTGCTTTTATTGAATTAAAAAGCTTTTGATATTCAAGTTTGATATTTTCTCTTTCTTGAACAACATAATCAACCACGTTCTCATCATTCAACTTTGACAATCTTGACTTCGAAGAAACATCACAAGCCATTTTCTCCTTTTTGATGTTGTAGTTTAAGTTCAAACTCAATACTCTGAGCGTGTGACCGCTTAAAATCATTTTCTAGAATTTTGATTCTTTTGAGTAAACTGGCTTGGATATCTTTGGAGTCACTTGAACTTTTCTCAATTTCTTTTTCTAACAACTCATTTTTCTGTTCTTCAGCAGAAATCAACACACAATCTCGAATTTCTCTTGTCAAGGATACTTCCAAAAGTCGATCAATTTCATTTTAAAGAATATTTTCTTTTGGAGATTTCCCTCAACTTTTTGTTTCATTGATTCAAAAATATTTAACATTTCTTGTACTTCTTCAATAAGTTCATGTCGAGGTTCTTTTAATGTCTTTGTCAAAGATTCTGACATCGGAATTACATCAGTTTTATAAAACTCTCTTAAAGAATTTTGACTGTCAGACATCCATCTCCTTTTTATATCTTTTAAAAGAGTGACATCAATTCGTTCCCGTAAGTCCATAATTGCTTAATCCATTTTTTCAAACATTTTTAACAATTTGCTCTCTTTGGCATTTTTGGAATTTGTAAATCCGACATCACTTTATTTGACTCAGAAGTAGAAGGAAATGAAAAATATGTTTGTTCAACAGAAGATTCGTTTTGAGGAACAAATATTTCATAAAGAGCATTTAATTTTCCATAATCTAGTTGAATCATTTTGTTTCTTATTTTCAATCGACTTTCTTCCGCATCCTCTAAAGTTTTCTCAGAATCAGGTGAATCAATTTGTAATTTAGTATTATGAAGCATTTCACCATGATACATTTTTGGTTGTGCTGCAATGGCTTTCTTGAGACGTTTGGGATTTTGATAATCCAACCCAGCTTTGAGAAAAGGATCATAAACTTTATTATGTGTCTTTTCAAGCACGTGAATGGTTTAAATTGATTGACCCATTTTATAAACAATCGATCATGAGAACTCAGTTTTTCCTCGAGATCAACAATATCTTTAAGATATCAATTTTCTCGTTCTTTGAAAGCCTTTTTAGCCAACTGTGTTTCATGTTGAATTATTAGCTTTTTATTTTCAACTTTGAAAAAAACACTTTTAATTTTATATTTTTCTTTTAAAATTCGTTCAATGGTGTCTTTATCAGCACGTATTTCACGTTCCAACTCTTCACATGTTTCTTTATATTTTGAACATTGAACTGTTTTTAACTCAAATGTTTTCACCCGTTCCTTACACGTCTCAAGCTCCTTTTGTAGCAACTTTTTTTGCTTTTAAGCTCATTGTTTAATCGTTTTTTATTTTCAGCTTCTTTTGAACATTGTATACCATAATCTAAATATTATGATATTGATCAGGAGCATTTGAATCACGTTCAGATGTAACACCGTTATTTTACACATAAGGATCATCAAATATGATATTAGAATCAATTTGATCATCATCAGATGTGTGAATAATAGTTTTACGTTTTACGTGATTCGCTTATTCATGAACCTTGAATGAAGCATTTGTGACAACTGTGCTTTGAGCAGGTTGGTCAAACCGTTAGTATTGGCTTGAGCCTCATTATGTGTTTTAATAATATTGTGTTTATGTGATCTTATGTGAGTTTGGTTACCAATCTGTGAGCGTGATCGTCTCATTTTGTTTTAATTTATGGTTAATGTGGGTATTTCATTTTGTTCACATTTGATGACAATAAAAATGATGGTATAATTCTATGTGTGTACGTATTTATATGTATATGTATACGTATTTATATCTTAAAGTGTTAGTAGTTAGTAATATTTAAAAGTTTAGTTTAGAGAATATAGAAATTAGAACTTAGTTTTATTAAGTTAGTAAAATAAAAATTAGAAATGAAATTTATTTATAGATATTTAATTTGGTTTTAATTTAAAAGGTTTAAAAGGTAGAATAAAAGGGTTTTTATAAAAATGTCAAAATTAAGGGTTGATTGTGTAATTAAAAAAAATTAAAAAAATTAAAAAAATTATATATGGGGTGTTTGTTCGACCGATGGGGAAGAAAAAAAAGGGGAAACTAATTTTATTCCGAATCAGACTCTAATTAATCATTATCCCTAACTCTTTTACAAACACTATAATACAAAACTCTTTCTCCCCTCCCCTTGTTTTTGGCCGGCCGACTCAAGAAAAGTAGAAAAAAATGTTTTTTTTATTCAAGATCCAAGTGGTGGTTCGTGTTAACTAATCGAAGGTTTTAGGTATGTTCATAAACTTTAATTGTTTTAATTTTTTTTAATTCATGTAACAATAAGGTGATGGATAAATTAGGGTTTCATAAAATCTGTAAATTAATAATGTTAAACCTAATTAGAAGTGTTTAGGGTTTAATTAGGATCATATTGATGTATTCGGTTTGAGTTAGAACGCGATAGAATTGAATTTAGGGTTGAGCAGAATTTTGGGTCATCTTGTTCGATTGTTATCTCATAATTAGTAACGAGATTTTTGAAGAATCTTATATCTATTGATAAGTTCAGAGAGTCTAGTTTCCAAAAAGTCCGGCTTCGGAAGTTTTTGAGGTAGGAAAGTTAGTCAAATAATTTTCGGAAGAAAAGTTGTTAAAACAGTAAATTCGGGTCAGATTTGGGTCTGATTCGGGGAGTAAAACCCCTATTTAAGTTCAAATTGGGGTTAAAAAAATCATGGGTTATATTTTAGATGTTTATTAACTCCAGTTCGAATGGCTAGCGATAAAACATTTTCTAAGTATTTTTAAGGACGTCAAAATTTTTAGTGCACGTTCATGTCCGAATCTGAGTACTTTGTAAAGATGAATTTTTATAAAATAGTTTCACTTGGTATTATTTTTTTCTAAAAAATCACAGTAGCTCACAACTAATTGGGGAGTTATGGGATGTAAGGAGAACCATCAATTATGTGTTTTAGTATTTTATTTGTGGTCATAAAGTGACTACAAATTTCTACCGGAAACTGAAAAGTTGAAAATTAATGGTTAAGGTTATATAGAGTATGAAAATGATTTGGGAGATGTATATAAAGGATTATAAACTTAGTGTAAGGTTTAGAAGTCCATCATGTGATTGTTACATTGACTTAGGCATTTAGTCTAACCGAGTGTAACTTATGTTTGTTGTGTTTAGATTGTGTGCAAGATCTTGTCAAGTAAGTTGAGTATCAGGTGAGTTTCATAGTCTTATTTTACTATGTTTTTCTTGGGATGGAAATGATGCAAAATATAATTTTGAAGTGTTTTTAATTGTTATGATTATGTGGTTTTAGAGTTACCATGGATTTTTATGAAGCTATTATAGGTTATGTTGCATGTTGTATGATTGTTTGTGTTGGTTTTCGCATACTTTGTGGGTAAGAGGTATCGGCCCAGGGGGGAACCCCCCCCCTCCCCACTTTAGTGTGGGTATGAACCTGTGTGATAGGGTAAGTATGAGTCTGGGATGGGGATATCGTTCCACTCCATGACTATTTTTGTGGTTTTTGGACGGGACACGTTTCCGGCCCATGGGTGATTGTTAGTTTGAATGGCATGTTAGCAAGTATAATACCAGCTTAATTTTCCTGCCAATTTTTATTTTTTTTTTTATAATCAAAGTATTGATTTAAACTGATTGTTGTCGTAAAACTTATGACTCTCACCAACCATTGTGTTGACGTTTTAAGCATCATTTTTAGGTGAGCGTTATGAAGGTGTTGAAGTAAATAAAAGTGGCTAGAGAGACCATTAGAATGGCATTGGAAGTTCTCATTTGATTTCGTTTCATAATTGTTTGTATGAATTCTTGAATGTTATTAGCTTAATAGGTTTGTGAGTCATTGTCTTTATGTTGACGAGACCCCTTTTTCATTAATACAAGATGTCGTTCTTTTGTTTTCGGTATTGTCATGACACATCGTGTCTTTTATATTTGTTATGCAGTAGTGGATTCTCTATTGTTTTGACACCCTTGTGTTTTGTGAGATATCACAAGATGTGTACGCCTCGTGTTATCGCCTTAGTCGGGTGTGACTAGATTTGGGTTATCAGAGCCTCATGTTATCGAAAGTAGGGTGTCAGCCTAGTACTATAACCTAGGAACCTTTATATAGTTTCATTTTAGGCTAAGTGTTTTATGTACGTATCTACTATATCTTTTTTCTTCGCTATTCAAAACTTTAATTTTTCTTAATTTGTCTACATATATATTATATATATTAAATATCATATATAATAAAATATATATATATATATATATATATATATATATATATATATATATATATATATATATATATATATATATATACTTTTTCATTATTGGGATCTAATAGTATATACCCTTCCTTGTTATTTTAGTCATATCTCTCTCTAACCGTAATAGAATCTATGTGTTTAGATATCTAGGCGTTTTTGTATTCTTTCTTTCTTTGAGTTTTATTTCGACCTACGGGCTACTCGATAGCTTATGATTCAAAAGAGGATCCAACTGAGGAGGAGCCTCTCGAGGAACCGAATGAGGAAGGTTAGTTAGAAGAGTCGGAGAAGGATGCCGACTCAGATCTCTTGTCGGATGCTCGTAGCATGCCTGGACCCGCGGAATCTGGTGACTCTTGCGAAGGCAAAGTCAAACCCAAGCGAGGCCCAGCATAAGTTTATTCCGTCTTTTACCTCGTCGCGATGCTATTGATTATTTCATTCGGATATTTCGTATTTTGGAGGCGCTGCGAGACTTTTGTTCCTTTATGTCGTTTCGATTTTATCTTTATATAAGTAAGTATTTCTTTGATGGAGCATCCTTTTCTGTGTTATATTGGAGTGGTTTAAGATGTGCAATGTGGTATATGTGCTTATATGTGTGTTATCATTGAGAAGTGTAGTCTTGGAAGTAAGTATACGTGTGAAGAGGACTGCAATATATGTTATGGTGCCAACATAATCAATAAAGGGCATCACACACGTAGACTTGTGACCCATGATTGCATTATAGTGTTAGCTTGTAGTTTGTAGTGTAATATGTTATATTATGTGCGGTTGTGTTTGAATGATTTATGAAGTTAGTAAGTTTCCACTTCTATATACCGCTTGCAGATACCCCAGATACCCGTTATTGCTATTATTGTGATTATTGAGTTTGTTCGTCTACTCAATTATTCGCTTAGATATATAACCCTCATTTTAGCATTCCTTGTTCGTACCATGTTGGTATGGATGATCTAACTTTTCTACTTGGCGTCTTGATGAATATTGGTTGTTCGGATCTGCTTCTTGGGATATTGGTACGTTCCATTAGTACTTTCGTTGTATTGATTACTCGTATGAGTATCAAAATTTTCTTTTAAGCACTAATTGTTCCTTACAGATTAGTACGATCATTTCTTCGTTCTTTAAATATCCTTTTGGTCTTTGGGAAGATTGGTGTGCGACATGTTTAGTACCGACGCTTTTTTCGAGTGGTTGTTCTTTCGATCGTGAGTAAGGATGAGTCATTACGTTTCTTTTTTGTTCATAATGTCTTCGTATAGATTTCTCTTGTGCATGTTCGTTTAACTGTTATTCTGCCCTTTCGCTTTCATACAATAAAATTGTGTTAGAGTCTTTACGGTATTTTACAATCCCTTTTTGGGTATAAAATGTCTGTTGAGTAACATATTTTAATATTAATGAAATTATGAAAATCTTTTGAATATATCCTTGATGGTGTGTGGGGAAACTATTTTTGGAAATGAATATAATGAATACAACACTTTATATGAAATTCTCTTATTGTTGTTTAAAGAAAACTATGTTTACAATAAATTTTGAAACAATATGATAATTGGTTGACGGACAAAACTATTTTTTTATAATATTTATGAATAAGATATGATAATATTCTTTTATATGCTTGTTTTTGGATAAATTATTCATAATTAACAAAAGGATGTTTTAAAGTAATTTTTATGGGTAAGATGCGATACACTATTAAATGGCTGTCTCTGGATTTTATGACAACCATGATTAAATAGAATTTTATAAAGTTATATTTAAGACGATTTTTTAGTGTTTTTTATAATCAAAACGACTTTCTTTATTATTATCACTTGATTTTTTTATAAACATTATTTAGATGGTTCTTTCGAGTACAGTCGGTTATTGTATAAGTAATCCTATCTTTTCATTTATCAATCTTATACGTAATGTTTTTCGTTATGTGAGTCTTAGTTTGTCGTGGTACCATGATGATTCTTTCGTTTGCGTTTTCTATCAGTACATATATTTTATCCTTCCTTTTAAAGATTCTTATGACATTTGATCCGCATCTATTTTCATATGTGAAATCCCCTCCCCCCCCCCCCCCCCCCCCCCCCCCACCCAATACCCCCCCCCCCCTCAATATGTATTCTAGCCTTTGATTCGATATTCGTTTGCTACCCTATTCGGTATTTCATAACCCTTAGAAGTCATTGATATACGTTTAATTCGACTAAGTCACTCTCCGTGAGGAGCACCTGTGTTGTTCAAGAAGAAGGAAAAGTTGTTTGCCTAGTTTTCCAAGTATGAATTATGGCTACAAGAAGTGTGCTTTCTCAGACACGTGGTTAACAACAATGATATTTATGTGGACTCTAGTAAGATAGAAGCAATGAAGAATTAAAAAGGACCTAAGACGCCATCCGAGATATGATCATTCTTGGGATTGGCAGGTTACTACCGACGTTTCATAGTAAATTTTTCTAAGATTGCTAAACCCCTTACTTCACTGACTTAGAAAAATAAGAAGTATGAGTGGGCCAAGGAACAAGAGGAAACTTTTCAGATGTTGAAGGGCAATATGTGCAATGCACCAATATTTCATTTGTCTGATGGATTCGCAAAGAGTTTGTAAGTTTTACTGCGACGTGCAATCAAGGATTATGTCGTGTAAATCATGCAAAGAGACAAGGTTAGAGACGCGACAGTAATAAATGCTGCGTAGCCAGGACCATTAATGGAAAAGGAAGGAAGGTGAGGTATTTATTTATTATGGGTTTCTTTATAGGTGATGTAAGGACATTAATGATGGGCTGAGGCTCATGCATCAAGGAACTTGGAAACATTCGGGAGCGGAAAGTCGTACTATTACCTTAGAGATATGTTTGTGGGCCATGTATGTAGAAGGGTATATTGCCGTACTATGTTTAGCAATTGTTTGACTTGTATAAAGGCGAATCCTGAAACATCAAAGACCCTTTGGGTTTATTGTAACAGCTAGAGATACCCGAGTGAAAGTAGGATATTATAACTATGGACTTTACTACAAGGTTGCCAAGATCAAGTAGTGGGTATGATACGAATTGGTTAATAGTCGATAGACAGACTAAGGTATGCCTATTACATGGTAGTAACGGAAGATTTTAAAATGGAGAATTTTGGCGAGACTTTAACACCTAATAATGTAACAATCATTGAGTGCATGTGTCGATCCATCTCTGATCGTGGTGGAAGATTTACTTTGGCGCGGCATTGGGTAGACATTGCAGAAGGCCTTGGGAACACGACTTAAACATTCGTTACGACTTATCATCCTCAAACGGACGGACAAAGTGAGTGTACTATATCAGTACTTTGAAGATATGTTGAAGCGGTCGGTGAGTTGATTTTGTATTGGTGTAATTAGGATACTCATCTACCCTTTAATTGAGTTTTCAATAATACTAGTTTAGCATTCGGGGGGTGGTGTTTTGATGTGCCTCTAATTGAAGCGTTGAATGGAAGAGTATAGGTCACATGTTCTTTGGGCTGAAATTGGAGAAATTCGGTCGATTGGACCAGAATTGGTACAAGAGACAACAAATAAGGTGATATTGATTAAAGAAAAGCTCAAAGCGGCTAGAGATTGCCAAAAAGAGCTATGTTGGCAATATGCGTAAACATTTAGAGTTGAAGTTAGTGATAAAGTTATGTTGGAAGTGTCATCTTGGAAAGATTAGTGTCATTTTGGGAAAGAAAGAAATATTAGCACCAGATATGGTGGGATCCATATTGAGATCATTAAAAGGTATCGGGATCCTATGGGACCTATTGATTAAGATTGTCACAATAATTTAGTAGCGTTAATTAACGTGTTTTTCAAATAAAAGAAGAGTATTTAGCGAATACAAATCTTGCATTGTACATTTGGAAGAAAATAAGGTTGAGCAAAACTCGCTTCGTTTGTTGAAGACCTGTTGAATTTGTATTCGATCCCCGGCGATTTGGTTAAAAGTCTGAAGTGTAGTAGGATTCTGATAGTTAAGTCCATTGGAACTCAAAGCGAGGTCATGAGGATTTCATAAAAACTAAGTATCTACATTTGCCATTAAGTAAGCAATCGATAGGAATTAATAATTAAAGTTGGTACAAAGGGTTACGAGGTAGACTTAGTGCACCTTGATTGTTCTGAGGTGGTTTGGTTAATGATATATTTTGAATAAACTCGAAGTCGAGCCGATTCTTCAAAAACATTTAGCTTTGTAACAACTTATAACTTAGTTCCAAGACAATTCTTGTTTGATGAGTTGCGGGGTTAGGTTATGAATGACGTTGTTACACAACTTAAGGTTTTTGACGAGTTTCCTCGAATACGGACGATGTTCTTGTAGTTGGATGTTTATTCTTGCTTAGAGTTGTTATGCTTCTATTTGTACCCTTGTATGGGGAAGCGAAGTTGTAAAGAGTGGGTTTCTGATCGTGAAAGTTAAATGAGATTCAAAGCGTGGCCCTAAGTTCACGTGGGAACGTGAGGACCATATGAAAGCTAAGTATACTCGATTGTTTGTTGATGATGATGTTGAACCTATTGGTTAAATCTCGGGACGAGATTTCCCTAAGAAGGGGATACTGTGACAACTGTACTTTGAGCAGGTTAGTCAAACCGTTAGTATTGACTTGAGCCTCATTATGTGTTTTAATTATATTGTGTTTATGTGATCTTATGTGAGTTTGTTACCAATCTGTGAGCGTGATCGTCTCATTTTGTTTTAATTTATGGTTAATGTAGGTATTTCATTTTGTTCACATTTGGTGACAATGAAAATGATGGTATAATTCTATGTGTGTACGTATTTATATGTGTATGTATACGTATTTATATCTTAAAGTGTTTGTAGTTAGTAAAATTTAAAAGTTTAGTTTAGAGAATATAGAAATTAGAACTTAGTTTTATTAAGTTAGTAAAATAAAAATTAGAAATGAAATTTATTTATAGATATTTAATTTAGATTTAATTTAAAAGATTTAAAAGGTAGAATAAAAGGGTTTTTATAAAAATGTAAAAATTAGGGGTTGATTGGGTAATTAATAATAATTAAAAAAAATTATATATGGGGTGTTTGTTCGACCGGTGGGGGAAAAAAAGGGGAAACTAATTTTATTCCAAATCAAACTCTAATTAGTCATTATCCCTAACTCTTTTACAAACACTATAAATACAAAACTCTTTCTCCCCTCCCCTTGTTTTTGGCCGATCAACTCAAGAAAAGAAGGAAAAAAAAGTTTTTTTTATTCAAGATCCAAGTGGTGGTTCGTGTTAACTAATCAAAGGTTTTAGGTATGTTCATAAACTTAAATTGTTTTAATTTTCTTTTTAATTCATGTAACAATAAAGTGATGGATAAATTAGGGTTTCATAAAATCTATAAATTAATAATGTTAAACCTAATTAGAAGTGTTTAGGGTTTAAATAGGATCATATTGATGTATTCGGTTAGAGTTAGAACGCGATAGAATTAAATTTAGGGTTGAGCAGAATTTTGGGTCATCTTGTTCGATTGTTATCTCATGATTGGTAACGAGATTTTTGAAGAATCTTATGTCTATTGATAAGTTCAAAGAGTCTAGTTTCCAAAAAGTCCGGCCTCGAAAGGTTTTGAGGTCGGAAAGTTAGTCAAATAATTTTCGCAAGAAAAGTTGTTAAAACAGTAAATTCGGGTCAGATTTGGGTGTCATTTCGGGGAGTAAAACCCCTACTTAATGTTCAAATTGGGGTTAGCAAAAAATCGTGGGTCATATTTTAGGTGTCTATTAACTCAAGTTCGAAATTCTAGCGATAAAACATTTTCTAAGTATTTTTAAGGACGTCAAACTTTTTAGTGCGCGTTCAGGTCCGAATCTGAGTACTTTGTAAAGATGAATTTTTATAAAATAGTTTCACTTAGTATTATTTTTTTTCTAAAAAATCACAGTAGCTCACAACTCATTGGGGAGCTATGGGATGTAAGGAGAACCATCAATTAGGTGTTTTAGTATTTTATTTGTGGTCATAAAGTGACTACAAATTTTTGCCGGAAACTGAAAAGTTGGAAGTTAATGGTTAAGGTTATATAGAGTATGAAAATGATTTGGGAGATCTATATAAAGGATTATAAACTTAGTGTAAGGTTTAGAAGTCCATCATGTGATTGTTACATTGACTTAGGCATTTAGCCTAACCGAGTGTAATTTATGTTTGTTGTGTTTAGATTGTGTGCAAGATCTTGTCAAGTAAGCTGAGCATCAGGTGAGTTTCATAGTCCTATTTTACTATGTTTTTCTTGGGATGGAAATGATGCAAAATATGATTTGAAGTGTTTTAACTGCTGTGATTATGTGGTTTAAGTTACACATGGATTTTTATGAAGCTATTATATGTTATGTGCTGCATGTTGTATGATGTTGTGTTGGTTTTCGCCTACTTTGTGGGTAAGAGGTCTCGCCTACTTTGTGTGGGTATGAACCTGTGTGGATACGGTACCAAGAGTCTAAGATTGGGGATATCGTTCCTTTCCATGACTATTTTTGTGGTTTGGATCGGGGGACAATGGTGATTGTTAGTTGAATGCATGTTAGCAAGTATAATAGCCAGCTTAATTGTCCTGCCATGTTTTGTTTTTTTTATAATCACAGTAATTGATTTAAATCTTGTATTGGTGTCGTAAAACCTATGACTCTCACCAACCATTGTGTTGACGTTTTAAGCATCATTTTCAGGTGAGCGTTATGAAGGTGTTGAAGTAAATAAAAGTGGCTAGAGAGACCATTAGGATGGCATTGGAAGTTCTCATTTGATTTCGTTTCATAATTGTTTGTATAAATTCTTGAATGTTATTAACTTAATAGGTTTGTGAGTCATTGTCTTTGTGTTAATGAGACTTCTTTTTCATTAATACAAGATGTCGTTCTTTTATTTTCGGTATTGTCATGACACGTCGTGTCTTTTATATTTGGTTATGCATGTAGTGATTCTCTATTGTAGACACCATTGTGTTGTAATGATATCCATGATGTTACGCCTCGTGTTTCCGCTTTGGCGGGGTGTGACAGCATTTACCTCACTGACAACCTTTGCATCATATTTTGGCTCAGTCACAGCGTTGTCATCAGCTGGTTGAATTAATGCCATCATGATTACTACAGCAGTTTGCTCTTCCAATGTTTCGTCTCCATAAGAATTATCGAGCATGAAATCATTCTATTCATCGTTGAGGTTGCTTCCGACTTCATCTTTCATGGCAAACAACATTTGTTCTCTGAAATACTTTAAATAACGAACTCTTGGTTTTTGACAATCACGAGCATAGTGGCTTTTTCCATTGCAGTTATAACACTGAACATTTACCTTTCCCTGATTTACCTCAGTTCGTGAAGCACGCTGAACAATCTAATTACTATCATTATTCTGAGTTAATCCATTTCCTGCATTAAATCTTGATTCTTGTTTTGTCTCCCTGAATTCCTGTAATCATTTCCACCAGATCCTGCATTCTTGGTTTATATGTCAACTCTGAATCACAACTTGATTTCTTATGTTTGATGAAGTAAGAAGATGATTATTGGTAGGTATGGAGAACTTCTGAGTGATTGCTCGAGCTAATAACATCACTGCGGTTATAAGTTTGTCTTCTTGAGAATCCCCTTGTAACTCCCCTTGATAATATTCTTCATAATCAACAACTGATGAGGGATGTGTGACATAGTATGATTGTGGTGAATATGAATAAGAAGGATTTACATGAGATTGTGATAAAGAAGCATTTGAATGAGCAATTAGGGCTAATGGATCATGATTCCTGGCAGCTCTCTTTGCTTTGGATGCTTGAATATGTGGTTTAAATTGCACTATGGAATCATACAACTGATCATATGAAACTGTATATCCTGTTTGGTTGTGATGAACCATGATAACATATTTGCTCCACTCGGGTTGCAAGCAATTAAGGAACTTGGGGTTGATTGACACTGGAATAAGACGAACATTATTACAATCCATAATGTTCACAAGTGTTGTCAATCTTTCATACACAGATCCAGCGATTCGCCTTCCTTTGCTGCAAACTTGTCAAACTTATCCTTGAGTCGTGAGTGTCTTGCGTGATTAGTAACGTCAGAAACATACATTAACCTTTTAATTCGTTCCCACATTTCCTTGGTAGTTTTACAAGCATCCACTGAATTGTAGATATCATTAGGTATTGCTTGAAGAAGATAATTCATGACTCTCATATCAGCAATGTATTGCTTCTTCATTTTGGACAGTGGTTCAAGTATTTGTTGTCTTGTATTATCTGGATCAGTTTTCACTGGCCTCACATAAGGTCATGTCTCAATTAAACGCCACATCCGCTCCCCATCTTTGAGCTTATTATCCAGAAACCTTCTGAACCTACTCTCCCATGGAATATAATTCCCTTTCTCAAGTATTGGAGGTCTTTCATTAGCTCCAAAGTCAGCTAGAGTTTGTTGATTTGAAGCAGATATGTTGTATCAAATGATTATAATGCAAACTTGGATCGTTTTAGAGATAAAGTCGTGTAATCGTGAAATCGACGAGCAAACAACAACTTTGTTTTGTATTACAACGCTTTAAATGATGTAACCTTGAGGATATGAAACCTTGATTTGTTTTCAAAGTCTAAGTAACAATAAGCATTTATACGAAAGCTCAATTTTAGAAAATTAAAAGATACAAAACCTCTTAAACTGTGTTACGAAACCCAAAGACTGAGTTATGAAACCTATGAAACAGTGTTACGAAACCCAACTTCTGTGTTACGAAACCTCTAAAACAGTGTTACGAAACCCACAATCTGAGTTACGAAACCTCTTACTAAGATACGAAACCTTCCAATATGAAAACTGAATTACGAAACCTTCAATTAGGAAAGCTATGTTACGAAACCTTTGTTTACAAAAGCAAGTCTTCTGAAACCTCAATGGTATGAAACTGTTTCAACACTATAATACGAAGCTACGAAACCTTGGAAATACAAAACCTTTAGTTATGAAACCTTTGGTTATGAAACTGTGTTACGAAACCTCTCATATGAAACATGTGTTATGAAAGTTTGAAGTACGAAACCAAAACCAATCTCTTGATACGGAACCTCCAGTTACGAAACCACAGATATACAAAAGCTCCACAATTTATGAAACCAAACGGTTACCGAAAGCTCCAATATACAAAACCACCTTTCATAAATTCCAAATTTTCCCTTACTTTCGTAAATTCCAAGAAACCTCCTACTTTAGTAAATTCTTAGCTACGAAACTAATAAGAAACCTAACAATTTGATTTTTAAACAGTTTAAAGTGATAATATCAAAGTTATCTTTTCAAATTGACTAAGTTCTATGTTACGAAAGCTATTGACAAGGTTACGAAAGCTACTCTTGTTTACGAAAACTAAGAAATACTTACGTATGGCAGTTACAGAAAGCTCAACTATGATACGAAAGCTCAAAAACTACTTTACGAAAGCAATTTCCCGCCTAAAAACAGTTACCAAAACCTCTTCCTGAATTGCAAAAGCTATCAAATCTATATTTTTTCGATCAAATTCAAATCTAAGGAAGTATTTTCGTAAACTAGTTATTAAACCTACAAATTGATGATTACGAAAGTTATATTTCAGCGTTTAAAGATCAAAAACTCATCAAATCGTAAATCTAACACTTAACGTCTACGAAACCTTCAAAACTCTT